>JANHFL010004078.1:49048-59971 GCA_032468155.1 Oxyrhabdium leporinum | reverse complement strand
GTTACCCGAAGCTTTGGATGGGATAGTAGTGAGGGTAATGATAACCAAATATTTGGTTAAATAATAATTATATTAGGACATGTATTGACTGACATAGTCTGTGTGCTGATTATCAGTTATGTACTTGGTCAGGGTATGCATGACTCCTAGTTGGTCACATATTGAACAATCATTTAGCCTTCCTGTATAACTGGAGAAAGAAAAAAGCCACAGTTACGACATGCTGTCATATCTCAAATATCTCTGATTAACAGCATTCAAAAAGGATATCAGTAGTTTAAAATTGGCTTCTGCATTTATACTTATTTACATAGCTGTTGAGAATTGACCAATTCAATACCGTTTAATAACCTATTCTTATTACAAATCATTAACCAAAATTCTCAGTTCACAGTAACAGAATAATAAAAGTATAGAAGACAATTTACAGTTTAATATTAGAAAAAATTACTTGATGGTAAGAACCATCCAAGAATAGACCAATTTGTCTATCAAGGTGGTGGACTTTTACTTTCTTCAAGCAGGTTGGAAGACGTTTCTTTGAAGATGGTTTAATATGTTTTCCTGCACTATGCAAAGCTGATGGCCTAATTTATTGGTTCTATTATTTAGTTTACTTAAAGTTCAGTATATCATGACAAAGATGCTAAACTACAGTTGTGAATCCCTGTATTTGTTTTTAAATAATGTTTGAAAATAATTGTGAGGTCAGGCAAAATGAGAAAGGTGGAGAAATTTCAGTTGTAAAACTAGCAGTAAAATAAATTTAGTGTAATGTGCTTTTGTAACTGGGCTAATGAATTGCTGTGATGTATGTATGTCTGTATTAATTAAATAATATCACTTTTGTTTTATAATAGCGTGGCAGCAGCATGATGTGCAGGAACTCTGTAGAGTTATGTTTGATGCTTTGGAACAAAAATGGAAACAAACGGAGCAGGTATAATATTTTTGGGGTGGTTCTTGTGGTAATGATATAACAAGAAATAACAAATAATTAGAAAAGTTAATTAAACAGTATTATACTTATCCTAGATTTAAAGGCTAGTTTTAAACACTGGGATGAAATGGAAAAATTGTGCACTGTTTATTCAGAACGGTTTAAATTTGAAGAATTCATTCTCTATGCATTTTATATGAAATGTCATTATTTTGCAATATAATACTCTGGGAGGCATCTTTAAATGGATTGTAGTCTCTTTCCATCAAGGGAAAGCAAGAGTTATGTGATCGTTCTGGAATTTGTATCTTACTTCCTTTCTTCAATTTGGAGTCTCCTGGTAAAATCTCCTTTACTCAGGAGCCATCCTAATTCTTTTCAGCTTATCTTTTTTTTCTCCCTCACAACCTTTGAAATTGAGCTTATCTTGTAAAAAATGTATAAAATATATAAAAAGAACTTAATTATTCCTTTTTACTTGTTTTTGCCAAAAGCTGCAACTTGCTGCTTCCAGACCTGTTTCTGTGAGTCTCATAGTACTTCTGTATATACATGCCTAAAGTAACCAGAAACGATCCCCATCCTTATATATATTGATTGTTACCAATACCATCAGTTTTCAAAAAGAGCAGTCTCAATAGTCTAATGTAAAAGCAAACATTGTTGCTGGAGGAAACAATTGATAACATTACTCAAATTGAGCACTAATGGGCAATTCAGTTCAGTTGTGATATTGCTCACAGAAAACTCTGGTGGTCTAGGCTATTCAGGACTGTCTCCATCATGTTGTGCTTCAAATAGATGATTTCCATTTAACATATTTACACTTCTACAAATGCAAAATAGTGCCATAGCTGTTGTCCAAAGGAGATCTTGCAATATCTCCTGCAATATCTTCTACCTCATCTTAATCATAATATGGACCCCTTGCACAAAGACATCTCTGCTCTTTATTTAAGGGTGTCTGAACCAGTCAGTAGACTGATATTTGGCTACTACCCAGAAGTTTCTTAAAAAGCTGTTACTTGTGAGTCCTCTATATTCATGAAATCTGTATACGGGTAGTCCTTGACATACAACCAATTTGTTTAGCTATCATTGAAAGTTAACAACAGTACTGAAAAAAGTGACTGGAGACGGGCCTAGATTCCTTGTGGCAATTCAGCATTGAATCTGTATCAGATGACTCCTGCTTTTCCCTTTCTTATATATATATCCATTACACCAATCTTTACTAATTGTCCTCTGTTTCTTGTCCAGTTCAAGAACGTACCAAAAACCGTTTTGAAATGCATATATTTGATTAAATATATCTGCATAAGAAAAAGAACATAAAAATCATTTTATATATGCATATGGCTGTAAAAAATACTTAAAATGTGAAAACCATATGGATTTATAAATATATATGAAATTGGTGTGGGCTTTCAGTAGAATTAGGCATATATTTTTAATTGAAATAGAAATAAGCAGAATTCTCATTAAACATAATTAAGACAAATTGGATAAAGAAATATCTGTGATGAATTTAGGTTCAATTCTATTTTCACTTTAAAAAGTAACTGAAAATAAGTTGACATAATGAATAGCCAAAGCAATAGCAATGAATTTTAAATATATTCTATTTTTTTTATTTATTTAGTTTAAACAATGCTATTAATAAGCTTAAGGATGAAAGGCAGAATTTAGAATATATATCCTGAACTACTGTTGTAAAGTATTCTTTTGCAGTTTAGAATATGTAAGCCAGCTAGATTTAAATTCTTCAGAAAATAATGCTTTATAAAGGTAAACAAATTTGTTTTTGGAATATTGAAATATTTTTTCCTCAAATGCAGGCTGATCTCATAAATCAGCTCTACCAAGGCAAGCTGAAGGACTATGTAAGATGTCTGGAATGTGGCTATGAGAGCTGGAGAATTGATACTTACCTGGATATTCCATTGGTTATTCGACCTTATGGCGCCAATCAGGCCTTTGCTAGTGTGGTGTGTATGTTAAACTGAATGCTACTGCGTCTTTCTATATAATAATGCCACAGTACTGTCACTTCTTTAAAGGTAAGCATCATCCTGGAAACTCCATCTTGGGTTGTCCGTCTTTGTGCAGTAGACCAGCTAGCAAGCTTTAGAAGACCCTTCAATGAGTCCTACTAGTGCATGTTTGGGAAAAGGAAAAGCAGTCAAGTTAACATGTGAAATCTTAACATTGCAGATGCAATAAAACAACACATGTTTTGCCTTTCTTGTGGAAAATCATACTTTTGAAACATAATATGGGCTTTAAGTGAATTAATTCTGAAACTTGGTAAATATTACCGCAAATAGCAAAGGAATTCCTATTTGCTGTAATATTTACCAATACTTTCAGAATAATTAATTCCAATAATTAATGGAATTAATAATTAATTCCAATTCCCAAAAAGGAAAGGAATTCCTATTTGGAATTCCAGATAGGCTTTTGGTTGGACGGGGAAGGAGAACTTTAAGTTGACACTATTAAGACACCTCTGGAATATTCCGTAAAGTCCCAATAAACTATTATGCATGCAGTTTGAGACCAACTTCTGTGGTACTTGTATGTCTGACTGGACCCATATTGCCAAATCAGTAATTGAGCATTATCTAGTTCTCTGCAACCTCTCATACTAGTAATCTTGCTTTATTTAGAATGCTTAGAGTGGGATAACCAGTGATTATCTGTTTATAGGGGCGGCTCTGATTACATTGACTAATGTAAGTGAGACAGGAAGAATTACTCTGAATTAAAAATAGATATGCTGATCACTCCAGTTTTCCTAACTCCCTTCCCATCATGGCACTATGCAAGCAACAAAGGGTGGATTTTTAAAAAAAAATGTCATGGTTCTTTGAATCAACCCTGATTCCTGTGGAAAACATGGCTACATTCATACAGGTTTCTGTCAATATTTTCCAAACTTTGCCATTCCATTTTTCTTAGAAAGAGTGATTGGCCCAAAGTTATTAGCTGGCTTTGTCTCCAAGAGAGCTGACACGCTTCCCTATCTGCCTTTACAAATTGTAGTTTTTTTAATAATATTCCTACATTGATGCTTTTTACAGTGTATAACTTAAATTTATTTGATTTTTTTTACCAATAGAGTTTGTATGGTTCAGGTTTCAAAACAAGGTTTTATAGACAGCTTTAAAAACAAAGGAATTATTATTTAAAATGATTACACTGATTTCAGTGATGTAGCCTATTGAACAAATAAACCCAGAATTTCTTTGGTTGTCTGGTCTTCCATTTGCTTTAAAAAAACAACAACAAGAATGTATATTTTATAATCTCAGTTAAGATACAAGATAGATATATAAAGATATAGATATCTAATAACATGTTCTAGTAGGTTGGTGTTTCCCAGATTTTTTCCCCAAGAACTTCATTCCAAGCAAATGCCAACTTCTTGCCAAATTAGGCTTCTGCTCCTAGCCCACTTTTGCTCATCTTGAACATTTAGACAGAGTTAGAGGTATTTTAGAATAAAGTTGCTATTTTAAAGAGATTGTTAGGCTTAGCCAAAAAACGATGTAAAACAATACAGCCAAAGTTCAGTTCTTTATTTGCACACACCATTTAGACAGAATCTTGCCAGGCTAAACCTAAACTACTCTACCCTAATGGATATGCCCTGGGAGATTCACATGGGTACATTCCATGCCAGACCACCAAGAGACAGCAAACTTGTAAGCTAGACAGGAAGTTGAAAAAAATATCCTTGAAGAAGACAAAGGCATTCATTTCTGTACTGTTGCCAAGAAAATGACACTGACATATAACACCAGAAGCCAAGGTCACCTTGAAATAATCTTTACCAGCTAATCAGTTGCTAGATAGCCAGTGGAGTGTGATAATCTTTTAAATGAACAGTTTGTGGGAATCTTTATGCTTTATTAATTTTGATATGCTATGCAACTTAGCAGAATAGCAGATAGTACATTTTTATGTATGTAACATCACTATAAAATGTCTCTTATAAATAGAATATTTAGGTCCTTCATATTCTGATTAGTTTCTTGTTTTTAAATGGAAAACACTCTTGGATAATGGGAGCTAGTTGGATAAAATGCTGTGTATGTTGTCTTTCTATTAGTAAAATATTAAGGGCTGGTACCTTGACAAAGAAGCAGTTTTGCATATAAATAACAGGATCCCCCCCCCCCATATATTCTGACTAAGGAAGAATTGCCTGATATCAAATACCTTACAGATAGTTTTCAACTTACAACCATTTGAAATTTTTGTGGTGCTGAATGAAAGAACTTAAAATAGGTCCCTGAAGTTATGGCCACTGCAGCACCTCTGCATGAGATCAAAATTTGGGCGCTTGGCAGATACAGTCATAGGAGACATCTATTTTCTCCCCACCTTTTGGTTCCTTATAGTCTGCAGCCCCCGCTGCCCTAACCAGCCTTCACCATCTTCTTGCTGCCTCTGCTGACCAAGCAGTCTGACTTGGCCCTTTGTAAGGCAGCTGCTGGCTACAAAAGGTTGTGTATGGCTGTTTCCTCATGAGATCTGGGGAAGATAGCATCACATGGTCAACAGTTGCCTCACAAAGGGCCAGGCTGGTCATACCTTGTTGGAATCAGGAGCAAGAAGATGGCTAAGATCAGCTGGGGTTTTTCAACTTGCTGCCCGCAAGACAAGGAGTAGGGTAGCCAAAGGAACAGAGATGGGAGAGATAGGCAGATGGCAGGATTTGAAGAGGAGGCATTTACCAAGGCTCAGGACTAGAGGAATCAATGCCCAGAATAGCTTGGATTGGGATGGGTACTCACTTAATGACCCACAATTCTCAGTTAATGATGGCAGCCAGGAGTACTGGGATTTCCGTTACTAAGCACGTGACATCACACTTTATGACTGCATTGCTTAGTGACAGAAATTCCACTCCCAATTGTGGTTGAGGAGTACCTGTATTATTCTTGTTTAGTTCGGACAGCATTGTCTATTTTCCTTCAATTATCCAAACAGGAGACTCAATATTATCTGCTGTCTTACCTACTGTGTTAATAATCTAT
The DNA here is from genome assembly GCA_032468155.1 of Oxyrhabdium leporinum. NCBI lineage: Eukaryota > Metazoa > Chordata > Lepidosauria > Squamata > Cyclocoridae > Oxyrhabdium > Oxyrhabdium leporinum. The sequence continues at coordinate 53,986 of JANHFL010004078.1, read as the reverse complement.
TCATCTTAAATACTAGATTTTTCCTATATTAGATTGCAAAGCTGATCCTCTATTTAGAAAAATATTTTAGTTGTAGTTTTCAGTATTTGGGAACTATGGAGGATACTTTCTTTTGGAGAAAAGAAAAGTCACCTGTTTCTAAATGGAATTCTCTGAAGGTAGTATCCTCCATTGATCCTCCATTAAAAAGGGTAAATAGGAATTTGACTCAGAACAAAATAATCATATTGGGATCAACACATGCGCTAATAGGGCTTGTGGAAGGGAATGTAAAGCTGTTTTGATCTTGCTAGTGTGTTTCTGAGGGGACTTGCCACAGACGTCACTATCCAAAATAGAGGAACTATGGAGGATACTACCTTGAAAGAATTCTAGTTAGAGGTAAGTGATTTTCAGTGTTTTTAAATATAATGAATGTTACTAATCTTTGTTGCCCCTTCCCAAAAGTCAATCTGGTCATTGTTTCTAATTGTCACCACAGATATTTACAATTTCTAGTAGTATTTTAAAGGAACTTTTTTATAATTAATTTTATTTAACTATGTTGAGTTGTTTCCTGCTGACTCTTCAAAATAGATCTTGAGAGTTTTTTAACGATGATGCCCAAGGGCCTATGTACTCATAAAATGGAATATTTGATACTTGTTTTTCAGACTGCTGACAAGATAATTTTAAAAACCTGGACTCAAGGCTCTTTGCAGCCTCTGCATAGCTTCTTTATAGCTAAAAACATGTAAACAATGACATAAACCACAAAACTCATCCTTGGTCCTGAGATCATTAGAAACACACTTGAATCATTTTGAAGTTTAATACAAAATTCCAAATGTGATGTCTGAAAATGCATTCTCCTATATGAAATGACAGTGAAAACAGCTCAAGGAAGAACCTATATTACCATAATTTTTCTTTTAGTTCTAGGCTGTTTGAAAATGATTCAACAAAGTTGAATGTGGGGAAAAAATTAAACCCCACACAGATGCAAGCTCAAGCCTCATGTATTCCCCATGACAGACTGCAAATTGTATTAAATATATGAGGAATTGCAAATAATTTTCTAAAAATGGAGCCGAAGCCATTTTTAATGAGCCAGAACCCTTGTAAAAATATATCTGGCAGTCATTCAGCAACTGATCGTTATTTTTGCCTTGAATACCTTAGCTGCAAAAGAAACACAGTAGACCTTTTCTATTTTAAAATAGTAGCTCTGCTGCATTAAATATTCTTACCTACATATTTAATTTAAATATTTTATCCTTGAGCTTGAAAAAATAATTTTCCAGATGTTTATAAAGTTAACTTGCTCTGGCTTGCTTTAATCTTAAATGTACATTTAATCCTAAATGTAGGATTGAAATACATCTATTTGTCATTTGCATTTAAATGTCATCTTAGAAGAGATCAGACCCTTTATTTAATATTTAATAATATTTAATTATTCTTATCAATAGGAGTTTGAAGTGCCCTTTTTAGACCAGTAGAAGCCATAAAAAAAGTCAGCTTCATAGAAAAGTATAATTTAGGAGAGTAAAAGTCCACACAAATCTTTTAATCACGTTGATAATATTCAGGTTAAACCAAAGTACAAACCAAGGTATATCATCACTGTAGTGCTTCTTGTTTTCATATTACATAAAATAATCAACCCAAATGGCTACATTTTACACACAAATAAGAATTAATCAGCTTCAAAATAAGGCAACAGGAGTTATTGATCTATGATACAATAAGGTTAGCCATGTATATGGATTTAATCTGACAGGTACTAAATCTGATAGCTTGTCTAAAAATTTACCTATTACAAACAGTTTTCCAGTTTTGGAAATATATTTGTGTAAATATTTTTAAATGTTACAGTCCTTGACTTATGACCACAATTGGTACCTGAACTTCTTTCACTAAGCAATGCAGTTGTTAAAACAATTATGCTCAATGTTATGACTTTTTTTGCTGTGGTTTTTAAGAGAATTACGTGATTGTTAAGTAAATCTGGCTTCCCCCATTGACTTTGCGTGTTGGAAGCCCACTGTGACGATCATAAATGGTGATCATGTGACTTTGGGAAACTGCAGCTGTCGTGAATATATGCCAGTTGCCAAGCACCTGAATTTTGATCATACGATTGCAAGGATGCTGTGGTGGTTGTAAGTGGAAGAATTAGTCATAACTCACTTTTTGCAGCACCATCATAATTTTGAACAGTCTGTTCCTAAGTCAAGAACTATTTGTAATTGCCTTAAGAACACATTGTTAAGCATATTTAGATCTAGTCTAAAAGGTGACCTACTAGACTTTTGAAGTGCCATTTTGAATATCATAGAAAAATTTCTAAACTTTAGTTTGTTGAAAAAGAAAGTTTTTTGAAGCAGCAATAGCTGTGGTGAGTATAAAGGAAAGCAGAGGAAAGATCAGATAATTGGCATTGATCAGATAAGGCATAAGTCCAGGCCAAGACTGGAGATAAAAGAGGGAGGAAGAGAAGCACATTCTGACTTGTCAGGTTCTCTAACCACAGTATAACTGTCCTAAGAGCAATAGGTTTAGGTCTACATGGTGTCTGTTTCTTATTCTGCTCTAGGGCTGACACACACTGACTTTTCAGAGAATACAGATGCTGTAATATTTTTTTAAAAAAAACACTCTTTCTATTACAACAGTTTGTAAGATACCCTTTTGCATTGACCTGTTACATTACAATAGTTTGTGTAATTTTATTATACGACAATAAAGACTGTTAATATTGCATTTTGCTGTTGTAATTAAATCATTATCAGTGTTAGTTGAATACTGTTTTCCATTAAGGTTTTTTTGGGGGGGAGTCTTCCCTACCATTATGTCTGCCACTAATTCCACTGATTTTCCAATAGGACTAATTTCAATTAATATGATCTGCAGGTGAGAGCAATACAGCAAGTTGGATCTGACTGGTTGCACTTGATTTGAGGATGTAAATACTTGGTCCTGTCTGTATATTTATAGAGATAATTTCATGGAGTATTAAGAATATAAAAATAAAAGAATTAAAGAAACTACATATTTTGTAATTATAAAATTACAAAGCTTCTAGAAATAATAAAAAAACAGAATAAAAAGTAAGATTATTAAGAACTATGTAAATATATATTTTTAAAGGTGATCTGTAAAAAGATTAAAATATTTAATTTTCTCCTTGGTAAGCAATAAAGCCATTAATGCATTACCATTCATGGATTTTTATCTAGTTTTAGAATATCTTTAGGAGCATCACTTCTTTTTTTCCTGTATATAATATAGCACAGTATGGTTCCTTGTTGACTTGCACATCACACAGCTTACATAAATTTCACGTGCCTATTTTTTCAGTCATTCACATGTCATTTACTTAATTAAAAAGATATAGTTTTTGTTTTGTTTATCTCAATATTTCTAGAAAAAAATAGAAATGTTATGATATGCACAACTTCAGAATTGTAATTAGCACATGTCCCCTAAAAATATGTAAGCCATAGTTATAATCAAAGTTTCTACAGTATGTAAGAAATGTGCATGTTGGATTTAGACTTTAATATGTATAATGTGGGGGGTCAAACTTCAAATTGACATGCACCTTAGAATTTTCAGTAGCAATCCCTTTTGATAAAAAAAATGTTTGGCAAAAGTATCTTTTTTCCATTCCATGGTTTTGTAAAAGTGTGCATTTTCTAGATATTTTTTTTTAAGAGCAATCATAGAAAATTATAGCAGCATGTTACTTTTTTCTTCAGCCTCATGACCACCATCCCACCTCTGCTCCACCATTGGAGTTAGGAGCTTTTTTAAAAGGTGTCTTCAGTTTCAGCAGTGACAGAATTCTTACCCATGTGAAAAAGCGAGGGCTGTAAATGTTTTGTTTTGTTTATTCTTAGTGCTTCTCTGAGCTCTCAGAAATGGAGGGAAAAGGGGTGAATTGGAGGCTTTTTGAAGACCTTCCCCTATCCTTGATCTCCTCCCAAAGTGGGATCCATCAAACAACATGCTTTAGATAGTAGCCTTATAAGCTGTGCACCAGTCATTTTGCAATTGGTGAGTCTTCTGCCCAACTAAGCCCCCTTTTATTTATTTAGACTCCAGGGAACAACTGTTGATGAGAAAAATTGAGTCACAGGATTTGATTTGATTTTTTAAAAATGGTAACATTTGCCTCACAGTGATAGCAGGCTAATGTTGTGTCTGTTTTAACCTTTGTGGGCAAAGGTTCTTAAATAGGTTGTGAACCTGGTTTCCTTTCAACTTTCACGTTTATCTGGTTCAGTTTCTTAATAGTTTTGAATATCTGAATTGAATTTAGACCAACACTAAATTTTCTTCACCATGTTCATTAGTATCTTTGATATAACTGATTACTATTTGAATTCATTTTCATTATTAAAAATATTTGTTATGAAAAAAATGGGTTATTGCATTGAAATCTAGATGGACATTTTGTTAAGTGCTTTTTGCAAAGTATTCAAAATATTCCAGTCACATTTAAGCTTTGCAAGATAGTAAATTACATATTTAAAGGATTTTTCAAATATTTTAATATCTTTAGCATCCATTTTTCAGAAAATTTTACTGATAAAATGATAGAAAAATAATACTAAAATACTAAAAAAAAGCCATGAATTAAAATCTTCCAAACATATCTTTTATAAATATGATAAGGTTAAGCAGTATTGGCCTAATACCAAAAGGAATACTTTGGTGTAAAAAGGTAAGCTTTTCTATAGAGAAACTTCTGGAAATAAAATACTTCTTTCTTGATCCTTCTCTGTCTCTGTCTCTGTCTCTCTCTCTCTCTCTCTCACACACACACACACACAAATAATCCTTGGTGCTCCCTGAGCAGTGCTAGAAGGGAGTGAGGTTTGCTATCTGTTTATATACCCTTGATTTCTCAATGTTGGATGTTATTTTCTCCTTAGTAGTTGCTTGATTAGA
>JANHFL010004078.1:18183-48948 GCA_032468155.1 Oxyrhabdium leporinum | reverse complement strand
AGTAGTTGCTTGATTAGATTGTTGTTTACTGCTAATAATCCTGGTATTAATTCCTGTTTATCTGGGGTTTAATTGCTGGCAAGGAGGTGTTATGATCTTTTTATTTCCTTTTACGCTTTTGCCTCCCTTGAATGGTATGCAGAACTTATTTATCTTGTTTATCTCTATGTGCTTATTCATAGCTGAGTTGTCTGAATGCCAGGCTTCCCAGAGTTCCCTAGTGTTTTTGGATTTAGCTTTGTCTAGGATGCGCAACTGCAACTATGCTTAAATTGGCCATGTGTTGTGAAATTAAGGAGATTTCATCATGATGTCTGATTGCTAGTTGGTGTTCCTGGATGTACCCTGCTAGTCTTCTACCTGTCTGTTCAACATAGTGGCTCTCTTTTGATTTACTTAAGGTGTTTTGGAGGGCTTTAGTTGGCTTGCGTGTTATGATGCCATGTGGTTGTCAATAGTCTGTTGGTTGTTTCCGAGTTGTTTTTGATGTTTGGCAATGTTATCCTTTTTATATCTTCTATTAGCTGTGTTGTAATGGTTTCAGTGGTCACACACTACTTGATAAAGTTTCATTGGTATTCATTTTCTTGGAAGATGTTGTATAGGCACTCTTTTTCCTTTTCTAGTGTTCTAGGTTGCTGCAGTACATTTGTGCTTGTCCCACAGCTCCTCTTGTGGAAGGTTAGGTTGTTACTTTGGTATATGAGCACTTGGTTAGTGTGGATGATTTTTTTGATAGACTTCTGTTTCTAAATTTCTTCTAAATTTGCTGTTATTTCCTTTGCTGATAAGGATATCTTCTTCCCTTGTGAGTTTTATTTCTTTGAAGATGCTGTTGATTGTTTTGTGTGTCCATTCGTTTTTTTTAATTATGAAAAGATGCAATCCACATATTGGATTTATTTTTTTGTTGGAAATGCTATAGTTTCTAGATGCTGCAGTTTCTATTATAAGTCCTGGGAGTGGTGATTCCATTGGTGTTCCTCTGATTTGTTGGCTATGTTTGTCCATAAAATTGAAAATAGGTGGTGAGGCAGAGGTTGATGGAGTCCATGATCCTGGCTATTTCAAACTTAATGTATTTGCTTAGGTTGGATGTGTTGTGTAGTACTGCTGCCATGAATTTTTATCACTAGTTCTGTGTCTGTTTCTGTGACATCAACTGAAACTATAATCTTGTCTTGTTCTATATTAGCTGTTTGATTTTCTGAAGATAGTATAATGGGGGTTGATAGAATATTTCTTCCCCTGCCTCATCACTTGCATCTTGCTAGATAGTATGGATGTTCTAAAGGTGACATTAGGGGAAATTGACATGCTAAACAGACCTCTGCATGTAGCTCAGTTTCAAGCCAGGAAGGGTTTTATAGAAAAGTACTAAGACCTTGAATTGAGTTTAGTAAAGCATAAAAAAAGAATCAAGTTCCTTTAGTAAGAGCAAGATATATTCTTAAGTCATATTTTATAGGGAAACCAGTTGTATCTAAAGAAACTTGTACAGAGAAATACATTCAGCACTTAAATGTTAAGTTTTCAGGTTAATGTGGAAATATTCTCTAGAGTAGATAGAATTTTAGTAATTAAAAATATACCGTAAAGAACTTGTTCCCATTAAAATAAAGCCAGCTTTAAATCAAGTGGCTATGGAACTGATGGATGGATGACTGCCTATGCCACTGCAATTTAATGTGATGTGCAAGATAACAGATTTTGCTTTCAATTGTTTACATTATAATATCTAAACATTGGAACCATCAATTATTTAATAAATAATGTTTTACAGATCATGATTTGGCTGCTTACTGAAGGGAAAATATAAAATAACTTGACACTTGTTAGATACTTTTTTTCACTGGCTTGTGTTATAAAATTCAGGAATTTTTGATGTCAAGTTATTAAATGTTACATAGTGTATAAAGCTGGTCTTTTAAAAATTTCTGATTAGGAGGAAGCTCTACATGCTTTTATTCAGCCTGAGATCCTTGATGGTGCCAATCAGTATTTCTGTGAACGATGCAAGAAGAAATGTGATGCAAGAAAGGTAAACACATTTTAACTTAAATAATAAGGTGGGTGTATTAATATATATGAAATGCAATTAATCATTGACAATTGGTTTCCCTTTGTATCTTCCAGGGATTGCGATTCTTGCATTTTCCTTATTTGCTGACCTTGCAGTTAAAAAGATTTGATTTTGATTATACCACTATGCATAGGATAAAACTTAATGATCGTATGACATTTCCTGAAGAGCTAGATATGGGCTCATTCATTGATATTGAAGATGAGGTAATAATCAGTATTTACTTGGATTATGTTTTAAGAAATACCTTCATTGACACTAAATTACAAACTTATTTCATATCAGATTAATTTGAAATTTATTCATAGAATCAGGATCAGCTGTTGTGTATTGCCTTTTCTTTCCCCTTTCAAACTTCTTAAATGTAAAACCTAGACTTTGTTTGTGACTGCTATGCATACATATAGACACACATGCAGTAGTGCGAGGTACCAAGCAATAAGGAGAAGATGCAGGCCTTTATATTTCCTAGAAGTCCCACCTTGCTGTGCATTGTAAAATATGTTCATCTCTTAAGTATTAATGTGTAGTAAGAGAGAACCTATGAATCCATTCATAGTTGAACTAAAATAAGTCTGTAGCATACTTTTATAAAGGAATTTAATTATCATGTTGTACACAGATACGGACTGTTGACTCCGCTTTACAATTTCAGTTATTTTGTAAAACAATTATTTTGTCTTACAATTTTGTCTTTAATTAGATAATTATTTTGTACAAACCCTTATTGTTTATAAACTAATCCTTATGACTTGTTTTAAGAAGTCTCCTCAAACAGAGAGCTGCACTGATAGTGGAGCAGAGAATGAAGGCAGTTGTCACAGTGATCAGATGAGTAATGACTTTTCTAATGATGATGGCATTGATGAAGGAATATGTCTTGAAAACAATAGTGCTGCTGAAAGAATTTCAAAAGTTGTCAGTGAAAAGGTACCTTATATAATTTTATGCTATTTCAGTATGCCTTTTAAAGGTAAAATTATTGCATAGTTACATTGTTAGAATTATTACTAGGTATTGTACAAAATAACATAAAATATTGTTTGCCTTACCAAAACTTGTCAGTAAATTGATAGTACAGTATTAATTTATTTTTCCAGTTAATTGCAAAATAATCTGAAGGGAGGCCATTAAAGCTAAAAAAAACAACCCCATGGCCACGTACAGGTAATCCTTGACTTACAACAGTTCATTTAGTGACCAAAGTTGCAATGGCATTGAAAAAGTGACTTACGACCATTTTTCACACTTATGACCATTGCAGCATCCCCATGGTCACATGATCAGAATTTGAATGTTTGGCAACTGATTCATATTTATGACGGTTGTAGTGTCCCAGGGTTATATGATCACCTTTTGTGACCTTCTGACAAGCAAAGTCAGTTGGGGAAGTCAAATTCACTTAACAACCATGTTGCTAAACAAATGCAAGTATTCACTTAACAACTGTGGCAAGAAAAATCATAAAATGGGGCAAACTCACTTAAGAAATGTGTCACTTAGCAACATAGGTTTTGGCTCAGTTCTGGTCAGGACTCAAGGACTACCTGTAGTAGAGATAGCCTTATGTCAATTGTCTTGTCTGTGTCATACAGACAACTAGCTATCTTACAACAGACATTTTACTAATACCATGATGAGACCATGAATTACATGATTTTAGAATAATGAATGTCAATAGCTGATCTCATTTGTAGGAAAGTTTCCTAAAATAGCAACAGTTATTTTACCTAATTGCAGGAAAGGGGAAATAGTATCAACTAACAATTCCCAGCAAGGGAAGAAACAAAAGCGTAATATGGAATGTTGGTTTTCATAGCCATATCTAACTTGCTGAAATACATTCTGTGGCCAATTGCTATTGGTGATAGTACCAAAGCAAGATGCTGCTTAAAATACAAAAGAGATGGCAAGAAATAAAAATGAACTGATATTATTAGAAGTAATAATATAAATAATAAGTGAGCAGGAAATATTAGAATTAGAGTGATTTGAGGGATAATTTAACATTTATTTTTTATAAAATTTGTTACTACTTACTACTTATAAGTGTTCAGATTTGTTTTGTTTCTTGTCAGGGATGCTAGTTATTTCACAAAATGTGACCGCAATGAATATGCTCTGATATAAATAGGACAAGGAACAAGAGATCCTTTTAAATGTTAGTATTAACATTTGCGGGTTTAAGTACAAAACAAAGGACATGAGATATCAATAGTATGAAAAATAAAATACTTAGTAAGAATTAAAACAATTAAATAATTTGAATGATACAAATATTTTCTGACCAATCTGTATTTTCTGTTTTCTCTATTGTACAGAATTCATTACTATATGAATTATTTTCCGTTATGGTTCATTCGGGAAGTGCAGCTGGCGGTCACTATTATGCATGCATAAAATCCTTTAGTGATGATCAGTGGTACAGTTTCAATGATCAACATGTTAGCAAGGTAAGTTATTATAGTGATCCCAACAAGGATCTCGAAGGCCTATAATGAAACAAAACAGCATATAGATTTAAATCTAAGGTGCATGCAGATTTTTAAGGTGGCATCAACATTTCCAAAGTAGGCTAGGTCAGGAAACAGGTTTCTTGATAATGGCTGAAACTCAGCTTTTATTGAGATAGGCTCTAATAACAAACTTTTAAAAGCCTAACTAGATGTTCCTTTTCCTCTCTCTTATGCTCCAGGGAGTTTAAAGTCAGTTTGTATTTCTTCTAATGTTTTCTTTATTTCGGGGTGTGGGGGGTGGGGGCGTAAAGACATATTTTTGTAACAGTCACTGCATAGTTTTTCCAGGCTCATCTCTCTGGCCTTAGCATGGCTAAAGGAAGGAGAAAAAAATAAGCAGGTAGATTGAGAACAAAACATGTTAATTATCTGCTGAAGGAAAGGAAGGGGGAAATGGAATATGATTCTTCAGAGAGGAAACTTCTGCTGATTGGTATATATTATAATGGTTGCACTTATTAATCTTGCTTATTTTATATAAAGCTTCCACTTTGTCCTAACCTACATAATATATTGCTGTTTGCATTTAATAACTATACATACTTCTAAAGGACTCCATATTACTCTTCCATCATTCAGGAAATGGAAGAAAGTAGTAGCTGTAATGAAGATGACATGACTTTAAATTAAATAAAAAACTTAAAACTCTTTAAAGGTCAAATTCATGTAAAGAATTTCATGAGATTTTGCCTTTTTGTGGGAGGTTATCCATTATTCAACATTGCAATATCCTGTTTTCTTTTTCTCTGCTTATGTATTCAAATTACTAGTTCACAGAGAAATATGAGTTCCATGTAGGGCTTGCTTATGTTTCCTGGAATATTATATAATATGCAATTCATTTAAATAAATTAAATCTGTATCACCTTAATTTTCCAATTAGATAACTCATGAAGACATTAAGAAAACTTATGGTGGATCATCTGGGACCCGTGGCTACTACTCCAGTGCTTTTGCAAGGTAGCAGATTGTACTTCTGTAGCTGATTAACTTTGCCCTTTTAATGGATTAATACAATTATTTCTTTTAGTGAATAATTAGTGGATATATATGTTGCACATTCACAAATGATTCCAGTTGGTTTACAATGCAAATATATAAATCTTTAAAATTCTATATATAGTCATTTAAAAACTAGCAACATAAAATCCATAAATACCTTGACATTTGTTCAAAATGAGGAATAGAAAGTATCTCGGCATGTCAAAAGCAGTATTCAATCCATAGCATAGGGTTGGGGGAGCCTCCATTTTGAAGACCTACAGCAGATTGACGGGCTTTGAGAAAAGCAGGTAAACTGTGGCCAGAACGGCAGTTGGAAGAGCTCCAGCTATACCAATCCAGGAGTGATTGGTTCTGCCTCAGGAAGTCAGTCTTAAGGTGCAGATATATTGTGGCCAAGACCAGTCCAGCTGCGTTTATAAGCAGCCTGGTGTAGCACCTATAAGTGCGCTTCTGTTTTCATTATCCAGCATTATCCTTGATTATTTGGCACTTTTGAAATGGTAACTGCGCTTTTATATTCTGTGAAAAGTGAGGCTCCAGATCTTCTGCCTTGACAAATGGGATGTAACTCATTTGAATCAGAGGACCCTTGTACCTTTAAGACTTATTCTTTGAGGTTTATAGAAATGCTTCTGGATTTGAATAGTGTGCTGTTTGATCCTTTGATTATAAAGGTTGAATGTATATAATTACTTTTACTAAGAGGTAATTATGCATTTTATTTTGGGCTATTAAATGAATATGTATTTTAACATGTAAGATATAAATACTGTTTTTGTTTGTTTTATATCACTCCAATAGCTCGACAAATGCATATATGCTTATATATAGACTAAAGGATACAACTAGAAATGCAAGTAAGTACACATTCCATTATTTACAGGTTGATTATGGTTTTAATGGTATTTCTGATGTGATTGAATCATCTCATTACTATAAAATCTAGCTAGATTGCTTTTCTTCAGTTCATGAGAGGAGAAAAGTTAATCCAAATTAAGGGGAGACATATGTAGTTTTTTTTCTATGTGAATTTGATGGCATGCTGCAGGAAAGTTTTTATGAACATGGATTTGGAATGCTGGTAAAATTACTGTTGAAAGTATTCAAATTAGCTGTTTTTGAAGAAAGAGTAATGCAGTGTTTTGTTTACTAAATCTCATGCACTGAGCTAAAGATTTTATTGTTTGATAGGTGAGGTGCATATTTTTACAAATAAGTAGTTAATGTACATGAAAATGCATATTATATAGACTATGCATTGTGTGTGTTTGTGTAGGTAAAAGGGAATAAGTGTGTCCATTTTAGCAGTGGGTCCATTTCACAAATACTCCTAGACAGCATTTCTTAAGGCAGGGGTCCCCAAAATTTTGGTTCCGCGGACTGGTGGTGGCTGCTGCTGTGGTGAAGGGGGAATGGTTTTATTCATGCAACCTAAATGGTGCACATTCACAAATTAAGCTTTGCATGGTCACCCACTGCTTTGACAGCCCATTTCCCAACAGTTCGTGACCCGGTAGTGGTTCCTGGCTCAGGGTGAGGACTCCTGCCTTAAAAAGTATACACTAAGTTGTATGTGTAATTTAAAGTAAGATTAAGTTACAAAATATCTAAAAAAAGTATTTAAGTATTTAAAAACAAACAAACCTCGCATTCTTATTACATTGATAGAGTTCTTAGAAGTCAATGAATATCCAGAGCACATTAAACGATTAGTAGAAAAAGAAAAGGAACTGGAAGAACAAGAAAAGAGGCAGCGTGAAATAGAACGTAATACTTGCAAGGTATGTTTTGGCACATTCCACCTCAAATGTTTACTTAGAGCAAGATGAGCAGATGATTTTATACATATTGATAGATGGAGAAAGCTGTTTATTAAGCAAGGTGTATTCTAAACTGGGTAGAGAGTATTAAGTTTCTGACTTTCAGCAATGGTCCGGTTTATGATTATATGTTGCATTGGCATAACACAGTAAGCCAACATGTATTCTTTCATATCATATTTCACTTGATATGGATTAACATTTTAAAAGATTTTTTCTTTACACTTTTTGATGTAGTTTTGAAATTTTGAAAATACATACTAGGTAAAGTAACTTAATACATATTCTTGGAATTTTGCTAATCTAATACTGTGTTTCATTTCTTCATGTCACCTTTTGAACAGACTCATGTGTATTATTTATTCATTGATATAGTATTAGCTGTGAGATATAATTTGTTGTATTTGAAAGAGTCTTTGAAATGTAAAAGTATATAAGATGATTATGTTTTCCAGATCTTTTTTCTTTTAATCGTTGAATATCTTTTTTCTAATAAAAGTGTTCATGCACAAAACATTGTAATTCTTTTACTAACTATCATGTACATTGAAAAATCAGTTTGATATTTTTTTTGTTAATGGCAATTACAGATAAAATTATTCTGTATGCATCCTGTAAAACAAATAATGATGGAAAATAAACTGGAAGTTCATAAAGATAAGACTCTGAAGGAAGCTGTGGAGCTGGCTTACAAGGTACAATACTTTATAGGTTTATAGGGCTAAATTGATCAAGATCTCAAGAGCTACATGAAACTTCAGCATATACATGGGGTTTTTCGATGCCATTTGTCTGCTTATTATTGGCTTTCTGTTTGCATTGGAGAATAATAGAATGATATTGGTTATTTGAGATGAGCCAAGTTTAGGGCAGTTATAAAAATCAATAAATAAATGGTTTTTTTAAGTATTTAATCTTACTGTGGCTGCTGTTGGTATTCTTTATTAATTGAAAGCCATAACAAACCCATTGTGGTATAGTAATGAAGGTATTGGATTAGTGTTTGAACTAGAGGGAAGGGAGGATACAAATATAACAAAAGTATTACAGTTGTGGCAATCATGCCAAAGAATCTTGCCAGATCACATATTCATGGACAATAAGGATAATGTGGGTATTATTTTTAGATTAGTGGCCATGCATGTAGTTCTTAGAAATTTTAATTTGTTAACAAACATGGCATGTCTGGAGTTGAAATTAGAATGTTTTTCTGCAATTTTGACTGAACACTTGAATGGCATTTCAACAACACTATTTTTCACTTTTGTATGGGTTATAGATAATGGATTTAGAAGAGGCAGTTCCTTTGAATTGCTGTCGTCTTGTTAAATATGATGAGTTCCATGATTATTTGGAACGATCCTATGAAGGAGAAGATGACACTTCAATGGGAATCTTGCTTGGTGGTGTTAAATCAACCTACATGTTTGATCTTCTTCTGGAAATCAGGCGACCTGATCAGTCTTTCCAATGTTACAAACCTGGTGGTAAGTGATACTTTATAAAATTGTGATTTGATGAATGTGTGTATCTTATAGTAAATATATTATCTTTAAACTGAGTATTTATGAAGCAAGTGTTCTTTTTAACCTTCTTTGCCATTTGTGATATCTTCTTCATGATTTATATTTATTATTTTGGCAGAAGTCATGGTAAAGGTTCATGTTGTCGACCTAAAACAGGACACAGTGGCTCCTCCAATTAGTGTCCGTGCTTATTTGAACCAAACAGTTACAGAATTCAAGTATCTCATTTCAAAGGTAAATATCTTGCACTTTATTCTTTTTTTCTGAGTTTTTCTTTAGAGTATTAAAAGCACTCATTTTATCTTGCTTTTCCTGTTACCGTAGGCTGTACATTTACCTGCTGAAACAATGCGTGTTGTTTTGGAACGTTGCTATAATGATTTGCGTCTTCTCAGTGTGGCTAACAAAACACTTAAAGCTGAAGGCTTTTTCAGGAGCAATAAAGTATGATATTTTTTCTTTAGTTTTTCTTTCAAAGTATAAATATAAATATTGTATTAATCTCAGATTGTCTGCAAAAACATCATAAAATGCTTTTACAAAATAATTTCCAGTAATAAGTTTACTATATGTCAGAGAGACAATACAGTTAATATAATTTATTTGTTCAATAGGAATTTCTTGATTTTTAGATAAGTCACATTTATCTGTAGTTTATGTGCTAAAGATAAAGATTTTTCCTCGTGGATTTACCTTTTTTTTACATTTTAGGTATTCGTTGAAAGTTCAGATTCTCAAGATAGACAGCTGTCATTTACAGATTCGCAGTTATGGAAACTCCTAGATCGCCATGCAAATACAATCAGACTGTATGTTTCATTACCGGAACAGTCTCCTGGATCGCTGTTCAGAAGGACAATATTTCAAAAGGCGAGTGGAGATTCAGGCAATTTAGATGCAAATTGTGAAGCAGGGAAAGGATCTTTACCTAATACAAAATCTGTAGAAGCTATCCTAGAAGAGAGCACTGAAAAACTTAAAACCTTGTCCTTACAGCAACAGCAGCAGGAAGGAGACAATGGCGACAGCAGCAGGAGCACAGAGGCCAGTGACTTTGAAAATATCGAATCGCCTTCCAATGAGGCAGATTCATCAGCATCAACAGAAAACCAGGAACTCGAAAACCAAATACAGGTTTCGGATACGGATAATTTGCAGTCAGAGGAGCGGTCCGATTCCGATTTGAACAATGATAGGAGCACAAGTTCAGTGGACAGTGATATTCTTAGTTCCAGCCACAGCAGTGACACGTTATGCAATGTCGATAATGCCGCTATATCCTTGGCGAATGGACTTGATTCACACAGTATAACAAGCAGTAGGCGATCCAAAGCCAACGAAGGGAAAAAGGAAACATGGGATACGGCCGAAGAGGACTCTGGAACCGACAGTGAATATGATGAAAGTGGGAAAAGCAGAGCAGAAGCCCAGTTTATGTACTTCAAGGCAGAGCCCTACATCGCAGAAGAAGGTTCAGGAGAGGGGCAGAAATGTATGTATGAAATATGGTAACTTGCAGTATGTTTTTCCAGAAATGTAGAATGCTTGTTTGTTTGTTTATATATGTTGTATACATTCCCGCAAAATACGTTTATACATGCAGGCTTGCCGTTTGTTTGCATAAAATGAAAGGTGGTTCTAGATGCTTAGATGTAGGTACTCCTCGATTTACCACAACTGGGGCCAGAATTTAAGGTACTAAGTGATACAGTTATTAATTAAATAATGTGGTTGCTAAGTGAATCAGTTGTTTATTAAGTGAATCATGCAGTCAATAAACAAATCCTACTTCCCCCATTAAGTTTACTTGCTGGAAGTGACTGGGAAGGTCACAGATCATGATCACATGACTACAGGGTGCTGCAACCATTGTAAATGAGAGCTGGTCACCAAACACCAAAGTTTTGATCATGTGACCGCGAGGATGGTGTGATGGTCGTAACTTCAAAAACAGGGTGTAAGTTACAGATGAAAGTCACTGTTTTCAGCACCATTGTAACATATGTTTGATACATCGTTTAACCTATTAAGCTAATGGCCATAAGTTGAAGACTATCTATATACTACTAGACATGCACATGCATTTAAGGAATTGGAGTAGAATCAAGTTAAATCCAAGAAAAATAAACTGTATCAGTTTCCAGTAGAGAATGCTGTGATATTGAGGCTTTGATTTATGGCTTCCTCTATTCATTAGAAAAACTTTGGGGAATACTACCAGAAGGAAGCTGCTGCTTCCATCTGATCCACAATCAGAGAATAAGTCCGGTCATTTATTTTTTTTTAATAAGCAGAGGAAGCTTATAAAAAAATGGAGGAAGCAGTTCTGTACATACCACTTTTGGGAACTAAAAAAATACAGTGTAAATCAATTAACTTTAAGGCAGGAATAGTTAATTCTTCAAAGTTTGGCAATATATTTGTTTTGGGAAAAGATTGATTTTGCCAATAAATTGTTAACAAAACCATTGTGCATCTGTGACACACCATGTGCAGTTGCTAAAAATGACACTTTCTGAAAATTTATAACAGCATTGATTATAAATTAAAGGTTAAAAAAAGGCATTTCAAGATGCAGTTTAACTATAATAAATAATTTTAAAACATACTATTTTTTCATTAGATGGACATTCTTTTTAAAATACACACACACACACACATATATATATATAATTTATAATCTCACGCATGGCCCAATCACCTGCTATACAATTTCCTTATGCGTGAAGTTCTACAGAATACAGTGTTAATGGATGTGATAGCTGTCTCTGATCATTTGAAGTCTTATAACTTGAAACTAAAGAAGAAAAAGGAATATGTGTATCTATTAATATGAATGAAATTGTACAGGTAGACATGTGGCATAAGAACTGAGTTTGTTTTTCAGATTAATATTTTTTTCTTGGTTTAGGGTTGTTGATTCATGTTGATAAAAGAATTACACTCTCTGCCTTCAAACAACTCTTGGAGCCGTTTGTTGGTGTTCCATCTTCTCAGTTTAAGGTCTTTCGAATTTATGCCAGCAATCAAGAATTCGAGAGTGTCCGGTTGAATGAGACTCTTTCATCCTTCTCAGATGATAACAAGGTTAGCAAAATATGCTATTGAATACTAGTGGGAAGCATATAAAATGTGTTATTTTTCAAGATAATGTTTTGTGGTTTGAATATAGTGAGATGGTATTTATCTTTTTAAAAACCTACCATTTGCAACTCAATATATAATATTTTGTATATGAGGCAGTATATGTATTTGTATATGTAAATGACGCAGTCCTCATTTAACATCCTTTTGTTCAGTGATTTTCAAAGGTGCTAAACAAGGGTACTTATGATGAGTCCTTTTAATTATGGCCATCACAGCATCCCCATAGTCATGTGATTGTGATTTGGGCAGTCGGTAACTGGCTCACAATTACAACAGTTGCATTGTCCCGCAGTCCCATGATCACCATTTGTGATCTTCACTGCAAGTTTCTGACAAGCAAATTCAATAGGGAAGCCAGCAGGAGGTTGCAAATAGCAATTGTGATGATGTGACACTGAAACTGTGCAGGATTCACCTAAATGGGGCTGCCGGAACTGCTGTTGTTAGTCTTAGCAAAGGTCCCAATTACCATTGGTAAGTGAGACCTACTTGTATATTTCTTAAATCTTCCCAGTGCACTGCAGTTACAAAATACTTATTGCAGAGTTTAAACTGTTCTTTGTTATAGTTGGATCACGGAAAGTTAGATGGGTAATAATAACAATAATAATAATAACAATAATAACAGCAAAAATAACAATAACAATAATAACAATAATAATAATAACGACAACAACAACAATAGTAATAATAGTAATAGTAATAATAGTAATAATAAAAATAAAAAACATATCCCACATCAATGACAGGTCAGTAGATGCTGCTTTCATAATCCCTGCATTTTGAACTACCTTTTTGAAATCTATTCCATAGCCATGCTATCCAACTATTTGAATATGGAGGTGGTTTTGGGTTTTTTTTCATTTCCAGTCAAAAAAAACTATAGTTTCACTGTTTTCTCACCCATACCTACATACACACCCTATTATTCACCTTTCACTAGATGTTTTGACACTGAAGAAACTTTAGGAGATTTGTGAAATTATAGAAGGATGGTGGGAAGTTGGTTAAAAGTAATCAATATTGTATGAACTTAGTTAATGTCTGCTTGCATTCTTTTCCCTGTAAAGTTTTTATTCAAGAGTAATTAACATTTTTATAGGAAAAGAAGTGTAAAATGCTTATGCTCACAATTTCTGAGATGCTTATCCATAAAAGCATCCAGTTTTCTCAAATTTGATTATTGAATTTTGAATTGCATTAGATTGTCACAGACACCAACATTTAATGGTTGTTTAACTGCCAACATTCTGTTTTAAGGATAAGAGACAGGTAAATATCTTGCAAGCTTTTTCTTTTTTTTTTCTTTTTAATTTAAAGATAACTATCAAGTTTGGAAGAGCACTGAAGAAAGGGGAATACAGAGTCAAGGTTTTCCAACTTTTGGTGAATGATCCAGAGGTAAGTAAGATGTGAAACTCCTAGAACATCTTGAGCAACGTAACTGTTAAAAAGTAAATCTCCTACATCCGATGTAGCCAATAGCTGAGTAGTAAGATTTAGCAAAAGCTGCACAGTTCAAATATGGGCATATTACTAGTAATATTACTAGCAAGTTTTAGAAGCAGTTAGCAAAATAGATTCTCTGGGAAATATACTCTTACACTCTAATTCACAATTTTTCCAGTATGTATACATATTGTTCTGATGGGACACAACTCTTTAGAGTAGCAGAAAACTGTTGTTTGAGTTGCCAAAAGAAACTTCTGACAACTGTAATAAAAGTACGGGGCATCCTATTTTCATCTGATTTCTGTTAGCCTTGCAATGAAGAGGATATTCTGATACTCCGGTTAAAGACTCCAAGTTGTCCCCACTTCCTTGTGGGGATATTTAAAGAATTCTGTGGGCAGGAATAGGAGTGAAATATTAATTAAAGAAATAATTGGAAAGCATTTTTAAGTTTAAAAAAATGTGTATGTGTCTCCATGAATTCAAACAAAACTAGTTGCTAGAATAAAATGTTTGCAAAATAGATAATTATTTTTAGCTAAGTGATCAGGATAAAATGTATTTTACAGAAACGAAGTTGCAATTACTTGAATCACAAGGCATCCAGGCTATCAGTTTTTTTCGGTATCTGGTTTAAGTACCAGGTCTTCCCTGTTAATATTTTCTAGCTACACAAAATAATATTCAGTTTCTTTTCATAGTTAAAGAATCATGGACATATACGTCTGATGCACAGGAGCCTTTAATGGAAGGTTGAGATGCACTATTAATAAAGTTTAATACATAATATTGGCACATAAAATATTTTGCATGCGTTTTTATCTGTATAGCAACCCCTTTACTCCTCCTTAGACAAGCCATAATTAAAATTAGAAGCTTCTTTGATTGCTAAATTCTAAACCAATAAAGCCATCAAACTGGAATCTGTGGCCAGAAGGGCCTTTCGGCTGGTACACCAGTTGTGGCCTTACTTAGAACAGGACACTCTGAATAGATATTCTTGCGTATTTCATGACATGCCTGTGTTACTGAGATATGCTGTACATGGGATTGTCCTTGAAGAACACCTGAAAACCTGATACATTCTGTTTGTGAGGACAATTTAAGACTTCTGATTACTTGGAAGCCTTATATGGCTCAATACCTGGATATTTTAGAGGGTGTTAATGTAAAGTATATCCTGTTCCCCAGTCTGGATAAATGGAGAGCACCTCTTGAAGTGTGATGCCAGGGAATGCAGAGGTAGGCATTCTTGGTGGATGCTCCCCTCTTTTGAAACAGTTTACCACAAGAAAAGAATGCCTTCCCCTGTCTCAGCGCCTTTCAGAGAATAATGAAATAATTAAAAATAAGGGTTTTTTTCTAGAAGACCTTTGAAGATGCAATAACTAGAAAAAATATCCACTCTATTATGGCTTCAGTTTTGAATGGTTTTTAAATTATATTTTATTATATTGTGTGCTGTACTGTCTTTACCTAGATGATCTATAATGAGCAGATTTGTAAGTCAAGTCAATAATCCATACTTACTTCTTTTTTTCTGTCCTGAAACACTGTTGTATATATCTTCCTTTCCCCTTCAAGCACACATGGACAGCACAGAATTCACTGCTGCTGGCAGGCAAAAAATCTTTGTTGATATATTTTGTGCAAAAAGAAAGTAGGGATACTCACAATATGAAAGCTTTCTAACAAGTTATCTATTTAAAATGTGTTTTCACAGCCCTGCAAGTTTCTTATAGATTCAGTTTTTGCTAAGGGAATGACTGTGCGGCAATCAAAAGAGGAGTTACTTCCTCAGCTCAGGGAGCAATGTGGGCTGAATTTGACTGTTGACAGGTAAACATCATTAAAATGAATCTCAAAATTCTTATTTTAACAATTGAAAAAAGTTCTGAGATAAGAACTGTTGACCTTATAATGTTTTTAAAAAATAGTCATACATTTATTTTCTTTTGGACTTTTGCTACAAATAAATCATTATACTCATGTTTTATTTTATTGATATTACTGTGTTTTGTTTCATAACTGAAATGGACCAGCATTTATTTACACTTTCTAATATGTAGCACACTATAGTAATCTTTGCACCAGTCTTTTAGTTTTGAACAACCAATACTTTATAGTTGTTTTGGGGGTTTTTTTCTTATAAAACTAAGGAACCTGACTGAAAATTTTAATTTGCTGCTTTTAGCTCTGGCTTGTTAGGTTCTTTTGATAAAAACATGTCCTGTGCCTTTTTCGGGAAAGCACTATATCTAAATTAGATGTGATTGTGACTAGATTTTATACATTAGTTTATAAACATATACTAATACCTTCAACTACTGTTTTGTTTTTCCAATAGGTTCCGCCTAAGAAAGAAGACTTGGAAAAACCCAGGGACTGTGTTTCTGGATTATCATGTCTATGAAGAAGATATTAATATTTCAAGTAACTGGGAGGTTTTCCTAGAAATACTTGAAGGTATCAATACTTTGAAGTAATTATTTTAATTAAGCTTTATAATGTTTTTAAATTATATAAAATTAATTGTGTTGTCTTAAAAGTAAACTTTTTTGGGGGGGGGGGACAGTGCAATTCCATATACATGTAGTGAAAAATGAATCCAGCTAAAGCCTGGTGACAAATATAGAGTTAGATTTAGTGAAGCAACAGAGTATGTTTCTAAAATTTTATTGTAACTCAGAATGTAAAGTTGAGAGGCTTTAGGAAAGCATTTGGCTGCATGTAGAATGTCTTAAACTAAGGATATGAATCTATAAAAAATACAGTATTATCCAAGATCTGAAGAAAACTTCTAGACTTTAAACATTTATTTTCCATAAAACATCAATTCAGATTTTCTAATCTGCTTTTAGGTCCATTGTCTGCTACGTAGTTATATTTTCACTGGACCTCCACCCCAAATTTCTGGAGATCGGGATACTACTTATTTGGCTTGGAAGTTGCCCAAGAAAAGATGCTTCATCCCTCCCAAAAGAGAAAAAGCAAACTAGATAAAGACGGAGCTACCCCTTCCTTTGTTTAAAAGCATACTTTCTCACTCATGGTTGGATCCTGATCCCTTATTTAGTGGATAATCTCTTTCTGCTACCTAGAGTGACAGATCAGATTGGCTGTCCTTTAACTCTTTAATATCTCAAACTTTGGGGTTGAGCTTTTTCCGTACTACAGAACTATAGCAACAGTTTTTGTATGTGGTAACCTGAAAACTCAGCAACAGTACAAATGCCCAATTTATACAAAACAATAAAATACGCAGCTGTCTTTTTTTCTTATTCGAATTTGTTCTGAGTCTTTCCCTCACTCCCATCTGTTCAAATTTGAAACAAAATTTAAAACATAATATTTTGGGCAAGACTGTCCTAACCGAGCTTGTTGTTTTTTGCTCTGCAACCATTTATTTTTATTTTTTTCGATGTATTTCGTTTATACAATCTCAATTAACAAGACAATCTTCACACTTAAAGAAAATGCTGTAAATAAACATTTAAACTTCTCTTCCTGAAATATTTTACTGAATACCTTTATATTCCAAATGACTTTTAGAAGCAGAAAAAATGAAATCTATGTCACAACTTGCTGTTTTGTCAAGAAGATGGAGACCATCAGAGATGAAACTGGATCCTTTTCAAGAAGTAGTTTTAGAGAGCAGCAATGTTGATGAATTAAAAGAAAAGGTAAATTAACCTCATTTATATAAATATCCCTCTCTTACAGAATTCATAGTTATTTTCTTTTGGGAAACTCTAAAAGCTTCTATACAGAGTCACAGTGATCATTAAAAGAATATTTTGGGGTTTATTGGCAAAATCAAACATTATGCTGTGTCACAGTGTAGCAAGAGTTATACAATATGCAAAGCCAACGTTCCCCAACTTTGAGTAACTTATAAATATATATATATAAGATACTCCAACCAGTGTAGTCACTTCTGAGAATTCTGGTATTTAAAGTCTGCCCAGTTGCTATGCTGCACACAAACTATAAACAGTGATTAAACAAACTATATTCCAGCACAATGTATGAACCGGTTTTCTTTGGGCCTATAAAATACCTGCTTAATTTATTCCTAAAAAGATATACATTAGTTTTAGAGTACAACAGAGTGATCACTTCTACTTCACATAATTTAAGAAAGCAAGCCTAAATAAACACTTTTTCAGCTTAATTTTCCCGATGTTTTAAATTGCAACTTACAGCAGCCCCAGTGAGCAGTGCCAGTGGGAATTGTAACCTAAGTAGATGGAGAAATTCAGCTGAGAATTATTGCTTAGACAGCCATATGATAGTGTCTCATTTCTATCTGCATTAGATGAAGCTAAAGACTTACTTACCATGAATGAGTTCAGAAATGAAAGATCCAATTGCTGTTGTCTATGAGAAAACAATGCGCTCCAAAGTGCTTTCAGTACAGATTTTATTCCATATTCACACATTGTAATTTGATTATAAAGAACCATATCTGTTATGCTTTAGGCACTAATAGTTAAATGTTGAACTGTTGGGTCATCCTTTTAGAGACATTTCCTTACCTCTGGGCTACTTGAGGATTACAGACAGTGTTTTAATAATATATAGATTGTAATACCAAAGGTGATAGGATAGCAAGAGCTAAATGACAGAATTTGAGCAGAATCAGCAAAGCTGTTATCTCAAATTGTTGAACTCTTTAATAAGCTATATAAGTTAAATAAAATTTTGCTTACTTTTAAGACATTCCTGATAGAAATGTAAGTCAGAGTGAGAAGGATTTAGAAGCCATCTAGTCCAAGCCCCTGCTCAGTTCAGAATCTGCTGAAGCATCTATTCCTTGTTCTTTAAGCACTTAAGGTTTGTTTGGTTGAATATAATGTATATATTTTTGTATTTTGTTCCTTTTGCTTTTTTTCTATTATTTTAAAAGGAATAAAATATGTATAAAGATCATCTATAAAAGATGACATCTAGCTTTGTTTGGAGACTACTAGTGAACTACAAGTGTTTTTTAGATTATTTAAAAATATTAAAAAGCTAGGAATCTATATCAGTTGAGATGCCAGTTTTTGCACATAACATAAATTGGGAAACAGCCAACAAGACTATATGAAACTTCATATATCTTACCTTTTGGAAATAAACTCATTTTGATATATATTTTTCACAGCTTTGCGCAATAAGTGGAATTGTCCCAGAAAATATTGAATTTGCAAAGGTAAGTTGTTACTTATTTCTTCAAGCTGCTGAATGTGATTCAGATTTTTTCTCAGTTGAACTTTGTTCAGTAAATGCTGATCAAATACTAATGGGTACCCCCCTTTTCTGCTATAATACCTAAATCCTCTGAAGAGATATTGGTGAAATTGGGCAGGGGGAGAAGAAAAGACATTCTCTCCTATCACTTTTCTTTCTTCCAAGTAGAATGAAAATGCTTGTCCCTTTAATATATGAGCGGGTAAAATACCCATCAATTGGCTAGTTCATTTGTTTTAATATTTGATTTCATATAGCATTGAAAATGTAATGAAGTCCTGGCTGATCACCTGCATTTCTTTGAAGTTCAAGCCTGCATTCTTTTATAATACAGAATGAAGCCTGACTGAATGGAGAAGTGACAAATTGGCTTTTCCTAGGAGGACTGAGGGAGATTGGGGAATGAATTTATTACGCGTAACTGAAAAATGTGATCACGTCATGTGTTTGAGAAAGGATTGATTTGGAAATAGAGACATAAATTAAAAACAATACTGGTTATGGTCATAGCACACCTACATTTTGAGTATGTTGGGCCATAACATACATAGGTATGATTATTAAATGCCACCCAGAGTTGCCTTTAGTGAGGTGGGTGGCCATATAAATCAAATAAATAGGTATATATACATATTTTACTAAGATACTCTGTTTCTCCTTTCCAGGGTAGAGGGACATTTCCATGTGAGATCTCTGTTCTAGAGATACATCAAGATTTGGACTGGAATCCGAAGGTTTCCACACTGAATGTATGGCCTCTCTACATCTGTGACGATGGAGCAGTAATATTTTATAGGTATATCCTTTTATGTCATTACTTCCTATATACTGAAAAAAACTGCAAAGATTTCCAATATGAAAAAGCAGTAATTGTAGAAAAGTGCTTTAAATAAATCAGAAATTAGAAATGACTCAGGAAGGAATCATATATTGTTCATTTTCTGACTGCATTAGTTTGATTCTCTTTATGATATTGTCAGAATTTTGCATTTCAACTACTTACTTAGGTAAACAGAGTATAAACATTTTACTCAATATTTTCAAGATACATATAGCTGTAGGCTAGCACAGTCTAAAATAATTTGGATTTTATACCTACTACTGGATTTGAAGCTAAGCAAAGGTAATACAGAAATAATATTGAATATAAATTTAATCAGTATTCAAGAGATGTATGTGCTGCTTGACTGCAAGGTCCTGGTAAATGCTATACTCTCAAAGAAGGGATTCTTAACAAGCCTCTTATAGCTTTTACTGGACTGGAAGACTCACCTCAGTGCAGTTGGTCTCAAAGGTATGCAGGGTCTGACCCTTAGAGGTTTTCAAGGTGATGACCAGTATCTTTAATTCACCCAGAAACGGATTGGCAGCCAAGCTGACTCCTGTTGTACTGGTATCACATGGGCAAATCTAGGGTGGCCATTAATAATCCTTAGTACCATATGCTGTAGCAGCTGAAGCCTTCAGCAGGAGTCCTACTGAATAATGAACTGCAACAGGCCAATGTGATGGCAGCATGGGTGATTATGTACAATGCTCCCTGATCCAGGAATAGTACTTTAGATATAATTATACAAAGGTCCTACTAGCCATGGCCTCCATACGCTGTTCAAGCAGAAGCTCTGAATCCTAGAAGACCTCCAAGCTATAAGCCAGCTGTACTGAAATAATTTTAAAAGTTGCCTTTGTTTTTACAAATGCACACAATTATGTAGCATTTGTGGGATCTGCCACTTTACATTATTAGCAGGAATAATGTAGTTTAGAAAATGACCAGTTATCAGTTTGCTAACATACTCCTTTTGGATTTTTGGATTGCAAAGATCTTTTCTAATTCTCCATCTTCTCCCCTGAACTGGCTGTTCTGAAGTACAGCGTTGATTTGTCATTAAGAGCTGTAAGTTCTTGACTCTGTCCCAAAATTATGTGAAATATGGGTGATTTTATCTTGCCCAGAAGGTGTTTTATGTGTTAGGACATCAAATATATACTGCCTAGTTAAAATGTGTAAATTTGTGTGTGTTGTAGAATTTAAATCTTTTTTTTAATATAAGGGATAAAACTGAAGAAATGGTGGAACTAACTGAAGAACAGAGAAATGAACTCATGAAAAAAGAAAGCAGTAGACTTCAGAAAACTGGACATCGTGTGACCTACTCCCCTCGTAAAGAAAAAGCACTAAAAATATATCTTGATGGAGCGCCAAATAAAGATTTGACTCAAGACTGATATTTATTTCAGCATTTTCTCTGGGAAATATTTCTTAAGTGTGAAAAAGGTACACAATTACTGTGTAGTGCCATTATGGCAGGACATTAGATATAAAGAAGAGGCATCAGCACTGATTGGTAAAGGACAGCCCAGTCCAGTCCAGTGCCCAGTCAAGTCCCCGTTTGACATGGAATCATGTTGTGCACTATAGTCAAATGTACTGTAAAGAGAAAAGGGATGTGCAAATAAAAACCCAGAAAAGCATAGCGGGAGGGTAATTGGCAAAAATTGGAAAAAAATGTGCACATAGCAGTAGCTAGCCACAGATAGGATATTCATAGCTTAATAAAAGCTATGCAAAGGCCATGAATGATTTTTGTGGGGTTTTTTTTCACTGATACACACATTACCTCACAGAAGATTTCTGAAGTAAATGTGACAGTGGTTTTTATAAAAGCAAAGATGTGGAAATGGACTAGAAATATGATGAAATTGGCAAACTCATCCCTTAAAGCTTACAGGTTTAACTTAAGTCTCATTGGACTCATCTTCCATGAAGCAAAGACACCTGGAGAAAAAGTATTTTTAGTAAAAGTTACCATTGCCAGCAGGCGGTGTTTATTTTGCAGAAGTGTTGTAACTGATTTTTAGTTAGGTTATGAATAATGGCAATGTCACTATTCTGTTCAGTGTGTAAATACTGTTTTGCTCTCCTGAGTTACCAGAAATACATTTCAATTGCTTACTATGGTATTTCTTTCCACATATCAATATTCACGGTGTACATTTAAGAGTATAGCTGGCTATTTAAATTTGTATCCCTTTTGGTTTGGGGGGGGGCAGCGTTGGGTACTTAGATTTGTAATGTTTCCTTGTTAATGAGTTTCAGGGTTTTTTGTTTGGTTAGCTACTTATTTTTGTACATTTTTGGACTGGGATTCTTTCGAGTTTGCTTTTTCTAGCATCATTGCAAATCACTTTTTCTTGAGAGTTGATTCATAGTTTTTATATGTAGCTTTTTTTAAATGAATGGCCTTCATTTAACACCTCCCAGTATAGTTTGCAGTAGTTCAAAATGTGGTACAGATTGATGCAGTACATATGATTTCATTGCAAAGCATATATGAGATTTAATTTGCTACACAAGAGCAATTACAAACAATATCATAGAGGGTTTCTTTTTCTTTTTGAAAATGCTATCTAATTTATATCAGTCAAAGGTTTTGGTAAATTTTTCCATGCCAGATGCTGTTTACAACCATGAACATGCAAATAAAATATTTGTTCATTCTATTGTTACTTTAATGACACTTCGGAATTTATTGTAATAGTCAAAATACAGGATTATTTTGCAAGAAATTATTATGTAGACGGAAGAAAAGCCTTTTGAACTCACTTCCAAATGTTTGTTTGCTGGTGAACTTTAAATTGCCATGAATACTTGCAGCTAATTGTGGAAGGATGTCACGGGTATTTGAATGTGAAGTTTTATTCTGCACAGATGCCAGTGCTGCAGAAAATCTGAATAGTTTGTGTTTAATTTCTTTTCTAATTCATGAGGGATCTGGAACCGAGGTTTATACATATTCAGAGAAAACATGAATACAGTTCCTAGTGAGGCCTTTGAGATACCAACTGAAGATTGGAGAATATAGACAGATGTTGTAGACAGGGCCAGTATGCACATTCATTCCTACAATGTTTGAAACTCACTCAAACAAAATTTTGACCAGGACTCCAATATATTTTTAAGGATTAGACAATGCTGCTAAAAGTATAAGGATTGGAAATAAGATTTCTATGGCATAAGATGGTTATTTAAAAGAAAATCAAGAAAAGCTCTACTCTTCCAATATTCAGATACTCAAAAAACAACAACCCCACCCTATAATTGCATTTTCCTGTTCATAGAACTGTGCGTAAAATTTTGAAGATTTGGAGAAACTAGCTATGGCTGATTGGAGCTGTAATGTGGAAGAGGTATACATCTTAAAACTCAAATGATCAGCTATGTGTGTATTGGCAGGGGTTCAATCCTCAAGCTCAAGGTTGACTCAGCCTTCCATCCTTCCATGATTGGTAAAATGAGGACCCATATTGTTGGGGGCAATATGCTGACTAAACCGCTTAGAGAGCTGTAAAGCACCGTGAAGCGGTAATAAAGTCATAAGTGCTATTTATAAATAGATACACACACACACACATTTTACATGTCTTGCCATGAGGAGTGTTTCAGCTTTATTGCAATACTTGTACTATTACAGTACAACCCACCCAATTTCAGCCACATTGTCATTCAAGAAATGTTCATTCCAAACCAAGATGTGCAGTTCATAGACTATCACTTCTACCCGGTGTAATCAATATAACTAAAACACGCTCCTGTTATGCTATGCTTATACTAGATACCAAGCTCCTATAGGTTCTGGTCACAAAGTAAATAGCATCCTTCAGTACTGTTGAGCTTTAAGAAGGAAGTAATAGCTGGAATTTCTTTTAAAGGAGCAATATATACAAGAAATACATAATTCAAACCACCCGGCTTAAATTAACTCAACCCTAATTCTTAACCAGCTCAAAACAGTACTTAAAAGGTAGAGATCTCTACCCATTATATTTAGCTTGAGCTTTAGAAGAAGAATATTTTCATGAATCTATTTAAGTGGACTTAACTGCACTTCTATGCAGCAGAAAGGAGCTGCAGGTATACCATGTGTTTATGATAACTCTTGAAACAGCAGTAATAGTGCATGTTTGATCAATTAACCTGCTGGACTTATATTTCCTCTCCAAAAAAGTCACTAGCCATAGCTAATTTCCCTGAATCAGCCACTGCATCTTCCAGTTCTCTCTGCACTTCTTTGATCAGTCTCTCTTCATATTCACCAGGAATATCTTGGGTTACAAAGTCCAGAAGTGATAATTCATCCGCTAATAGTTGTTTTTTGTCTTCACTTTGGGTCTTATTCAGGGATAATTCACAAAGAGAGTCGGTGCTATAACTGTAAAAAACAAATTCCAGGTTTCAGCATCATATATTGGAATTAGTTGGACAAATACGGTATATGGTTAAAAATTACATGTTTCAATGTACCTAAAGTTAAACATTCTGACAGCATTTAAACTGGCTTTATGTCCTTTAAATGTTCTTTTTACAGTTTAGACATGAACCTTTAATCGTGAGTACATGTCAATGAAACCTGAACATGAATTAACAATTAGACTGGTTGTGTTGTGATTTAAAGCACAGAAAGGAAAGCACTACAGAGAGCCTGGCTTTTGGAGAGCTCTGCTTTGGTTCATGTAACTAAGTGAGACCGAACAATATTCTGACCATCTCTAAAGGATGAATTGGGGGATTTCAGATTTTTTTAATGGCCAGCTTTTAGTCTTATATGGCCCACTCGATCCCTACCTTGACAACCCATATTTGCAAACTAATCCGTACTGAAAATCTGAGTTGCATGACAAGGTATGGAAACTACATCCATTATGGCCCTTATTAAATCTCAGTGCAGCAACTCAGAGACTGATCTGTTTACCTCATTGGATAACGGGCAAGCCTCATTTTTCACAGGAAGGAGAGGGGGAATTCTCCAGTTCCTCTAACATCTCTTTTCTTGAAACATTCTTGTTTTACATGTTCCCACACATCACATACTCCTTAGGATCAACAGAGATGCAACTGCATTTTCATGATACCTGTTGGCATCAGGATGAGGTAATGCAGGCTATTATGTTGGTTTCCTGGAAGTTTTGTACTTGAGCAAATAAATGGACTTGGGAATTAAATCATAGACAAGTTTTTAAATTGTTCTATACCAGTAAATAATTCACACTACATTAGATGCGAAGATAACTTTTGAAGTTTTAACTTTATAAAATGTAGACAACATAATGAGCAATATAGAAAACAATCCTATTAATACAGTGAATTAAGCATGTTAAGAGGAGAACTCTTTATAAACAATGGCTATGGCCTTCCAGTGGAGTTGTTACTACTAATTTAAAAGTACCATGGCAGTCACATACTAATCCTTCCAAGCAATATGATGTGATCTTCATGACCTTTGTGGACAGTGACACAAGTGACAATAATGATCTTCCATCTGGGATTGATAGCGTATTCAGAAATTTTATACCAGTAAAATAAGATTATATATTTTAGCAATCCCTACCTTTGACCCGGTTTGAAAACTTGGGGCTATGAAGCGGTCTTCATAATCCTAAATCCGAGTTATAACTAACCCAGTAATATTAATCATTCCTTGCTGGGCTACTTTCAGCCTGCCATATCATGAAATGAATCCAGGCCTATCTATCAGCCTAAATCATGCAGTACATCTCCACCTCAGTTCTAGCCTCACGTTGGACATGGAGCCAGCTAGGTGACCTTGGGCTAATCAATCACTCTCAATTCTAGGGAGAAGGTGGCAGTGATAGACCAATACTGAAAAGCCTTATCAAGAAAACTGAAGGATTAGTCCAGGCTGGCACAAAAAATAAACCCTGAGTAATGATCACATTGTATTGTGGCAGCCCCTTTGACCATCCTTCCACTATTGGACTATACAAACTGTAAAAATGTGACAAATGTGTACACTTCTGTTACATAATAACAATCTAGGCACAGGTTCAGGACTATGTAAATATAAAAAAAGTATTTTATTTTTATTTTCCCCCATTTTGCAAATCATAAAAGACGTCTAAGTCACCTCAAGCATTTTATACAGATGGCTCTCCATCCTCTGAAAATCTCAATGAGGCAACTATTTCTCTGGTTACAGCTCTCACAATTGGGAAAGTCCTCCTAATATCTGTGTGTAGTTTTTCAAGGCTTTCTGCTTTTGTATTTATGATTATGTTACTCCTGAAAATCAACAGCAATGGAAACTGCTTGAAATACAAACAGCAGCCTTAGAAAGTGGCAAGACAAGGAGATGTCTTTCTTCTGTCACATTCTCTTACTATCTGAAACTACACAACATTGCTCTTGATTACTGTATTTACAAATTTGTATGTGTCCATTGTATTCTTCCAAAATCTAAGACAGCCTTAATGCTTGTGGTTGGACACAATGATTTTGGTCAGGAGCTATGATCTGAAACCCTTAAGGAAACATTTCAAATACACATATTTCATAGACTGTTGCAGGCAATTTAAGTCTTAGGATTTGGGGGACTATTTCATATGAATATGAACCTTGCCTTTTGAGTAATTTACCTTGATTAATTTCCTACAGCATTCAAATTGTTTTATATTTACATTTCCAGATACTAAGAAGTTAATCTGATTTCTGCTTTACCTTGATTTCAGGCTTCCAACATACTTATGCAGACTTACGCACAATGCTAAATTATTAGGCACTGGTATGATCCTCAAAACTGAAATATTTAGCCTGGGATCTTAATTTTTCCAATGAAGTTCTGGGAAGAGTTTAATTCTTAATCTGAAATTTTACCTCTGCTTTTGACAAATCAACCCATGAGCACATGGGCAACGATCAAGAGCTCCATCTGGTTCCAGCTCCCAAGTAATTAAGTTGAGAAGCCCATCTGAAGGATTACGGCAAGGTTCTCTCTCACCAGGAAAAGGGGTGCATATGGGGAACAGAAGATCTGTTGAGAAAAGTTGAAGAGCCTGGTTATTTCTTATTATAGGCAAAAGTTGAATTATTTATATTATTCATGTTACTTAATTTGGGCCACCCCAGGGTTCAAACCCTCTCCCCAAACTGGCTTACAAGATGACTCAAAACAAATACTAGTGTTTGTTATTCCCCTCATAACAAACATTCTATCCAAATGCATCCAAAGTAAACATTAAAAACAGGATAGCTCAAAAGAACATTGCAAAAAAGCCATTCTTTAAGGATTTCTTAGCTGTAATAATGATCCTAAAAAACTTCAGTAGTATCTTGTTCCTGAAGCACTGGGAGAACTATATTTCTAATTTCTTCCATTTTGCACGAAGGAAGATTGTGTGTGATGTGTTTATGTGTGTGAGTACTATTACATTATTAAGGCTTGTAATTTCTTTTTTCCTTTATCATATCACTTTCAAAATTACACCATAACAAGTTATAATTGCAAATTAATGTGAGATATTTTATCCAACTATTATTAATTTCAGAAAAAGGTTTTAAGTTTACTTCAGCTACAGACACAATACAGTATTTATGACAAGGAAGCTCAAAGGAAATCTTGCCCTGAAGTGCCATTGACACATACACATACACACATACTTAGCTTCACAACTGTTATGCAGCCTTACATATCTATACTGTTCCTGTTACAAACAAATATAACTGAATCAGAAAATTGGAAGCTGCTATTTAAACTATTAAATCCAATCCCTGCTCAGTGCTGGAATCTTTTAAGCTTCTGTTTGAACATTCCAATGAAATAGTACCGTCTGGGTTGCTTTATCAAATTCCTACTCTTGGGGACGATTTTCTAACATTAAACTGGAAAATGCCTCCCTGTGACTTAAAATATGGAATTCTGTATCCCACACTCTGGAATGAATAAAAATAGATCATTACTTTTCTTTCATCTACTTGAAGAGTTATTCCTTTTCAATCATTTGTTCTCAAGCAACACACATCCTGATCCTTTGATCTTTCTTTGCAAGATTTAGTTTCCACTCCCTCATATTAACTGCATTTCTCTGAATTCTTGGAATTCTGCTTCAAGCGTGGTACCCAAAAGTGGACATAGTATTTGAAGTGGAATCTAGCCAAAGTAGAGTAGAGGGCAAAGATTTCTTTCTGTGAGAAATATATTTCTTTTGGTGCAACCTAAAATTGGATTTGTCATGTTTGCAGCTACATTACTGAATAATATTCAGATCTGCAATTAACTGCTATTACAATATCATTTTTTATGGGTATCCTCCATCCTACACTGTATAATCATTTTTTTTAGTTTCATTAGGGAAGAACTTTGCACTTACATCTGTTAAATTTCATTCAGTTCCTCATAACACACTGTGCCAAACTATTAGGAACATTTTGAATTTATTCATCTACAGTATTCACTATCCCATCCAATTCAGCATCATCTGTAAATTTGATGAGCATTTTTATTACTTCTTCATCCAAATCTTAATAAGAATACTGAAGCATCAAGGAACCAAGAGTGATCTTTATGGCACTTGTTTGCTATGTCTGTCCAGTTTGATAATGAATCACTGATAAGTACTCAGTGAATATAGATAAGTCCTTGACTGGTTGCTTAATGACTGAAGTTACAACAGACTGCTACTGTAGTGCCCCCCAATCTTTGTTCACACTTATGACCCAATTACAGGGATGCTGCAGCCCCTCTATTACCCCCACCCATCCCACCTGCTCCCAACCTGACCACTAAGCCATACAAAGGTGCCTAAAGCTGGTCAGCAGAAGCTATCAGCATATGGAAGCATTACATTCTATAGCAGTGGTCCCCAATCTTTTGGGCACCAGGAACTAGTTCCACGGAGATAAGTTTTTTCGCAGAGTGGAGGGAGTGTGGTTTCACATGCTGCTTGCATCCCACAGATAGGGCTTTATTTGTTTGCACAGCCTGGTTTCTGGCATGCTGCGGACCGGTGCCAGTCCACCAACTGGGGATTGGGGACCCCTGTTCTGTAAGACAAGGCCTAGTTCCCATCCAGCCTTAATGGTCATCAGCACTTGCAACCATAAAGGGTAGACTCCATTATGGCCATAAACTGAGGACTACCTATATGATTTTCAGGTCTATCCTCTTATCTGTCCTTTTAATCATCCACTACATGTTTAAATAGCTTGCTAATTTGCATGCCACAGCTGACTCTATGAAATGCTTTGCTGAACACCAGACATGTCTACAGTTTTCTGACAGTTATTTCAGAAATAAATCTCAAAATTGTGACAAGATTAATCTGGCAAGATATGTTATTGACAAATCCATGATGACGACTTCTGGTAATTACCACCTGGTTGACAAGATGCTTACAGATGAATCTCTTCATACTTCGTCTAGATTCTTCCCAGACATCAATGTCAGATTAACTAATGTGCAGTTTGTTGGATCATTCTTTTTCCCTTTTTTGATGATAAACATACATATTCTGCTTTGGTTCATCAGTTCTTCAGGACTTCTCAAAGATGTATGAATTTTCACTTAGTCTATTAGTTCCTTCAGTAACCTAGGATGCAATTCATGTGGTCTCTAAGAATGGACTTCATTCAGAAGAGGCACTCCCTAACCATATTTCTATGAATCTTTCTCCTTTCCTCCTGCCCTTCACATTGTCTTGTGGAACACAACGTTTTTGTTGAAGAAAACT
The DNA here is from genome assembly GCA_032468155.1 of Oxyrhabdium leporinum. NCBI lineage: Eukaryota > Metazoa > Chordata > Lepidosauria > Squamata > Cyclocoridae > Oxyrhabdium > Oxyrhabdium leporinum. The sequence continues at coordinate 19,640 of JANHFL010004078.1, read as the reverse complement.
GAACCAAAATAAGAATTGACTAGATCTATCTTCCTTTATTACTTGTTAGTATTTTGTCTTTCTTACTGAGCAGCTAATCCATCGATCCTTTTCCTTTTATTCTGACAATAGATGAGCCTATCAAAGATTCAGGATGGTACAAAAATTCAGGCAATTTTTGCCCAGCTCTAAGTTAAACTTTCTTTCTCCTCTGTTGTTATAAAGACACGAAGAAGGCTTTTAACTTTCCGTTTCCACTTTGAATGGACTTTCTGAGAAATGTTCCAAACTTGCACCTGTTCATCTCTATCTGGGCCATTTCACTCTTGGCTGTTTTCCCAGACTGCATTTCTTACTGAGAAGCTAAACTTTACTGCTATTCATGAAGGATGAGGAACTTAACCAGAATATCCTCTTGCAGGTAGTTTTCCTGATTCCACTGGATATTTGGATAGAAATAACTAGTCTGCTACTTCAGGATGTTCTTGCCCCTGAATTTTTAGATTAAAAGAGTTCTCTTTCCTCCCTGAAGGATGGTACCTACACAGCTGCCACCACTGGAGTGAGCACCTGATGGCTTTCTCCATGCTAGCATCTATGTATTTATTTATTTCTCTCCCGTCTTATTCCTTCTCATGTACACTAGATGGCTACTATTTATTATTATTAAGGCTACACATTCTAGGGATCTTCCAGTCTTTGGGGTCTACAGCATAGGACTTCTTGGAGCTCTTTATTTCCCTTCAATATCCCTTTATCACTTGTCAGTGGATGCTGCCAGTTGTTAAGCAGGACTGGAAGGCTGTTGGATTGTACCTGTGACGACTTACTTTAGTGAAACACCTCTTACCCTCAGCAAGGGTGATTCTGGCTGGTCTCAACTGGAGCCTTGTGTACGCTGAGTCTACTGTGGCCTCAGCTGTTCCCCACTTGGCATACTCAACTGCTGCTGGCAAGCCATAACTACTCAAAATATAAATGCTTTTTCTTTTCACTGGCTCAACTGACTGCCAACTAGTTTATTGTTTGAAATTTCCTCAGATCCACAGAGTGATTAAATCTTGACCGCAACCTGAGTTCCATGCTATGCAGAGTTCAATTATCTCTCACCTTGCCCATGGTTTTAAAGCTAAACTGTGTGAATGACTTGAGGTATAAGTGGGATCAATGAGTATTACATTCTCACAAAACCTTTTTTAATTATTACAATCTTTTGCTAATCTCTGAGTTTTTATTTACTGACACCAGCTCCACTATGTTGGCTTATGTGACTTGTTGTGTGATCTACCCTCTTTCTGTTTTCAAGCTTCAGTAAGCTTTTTGAGTAGCCACTTCCTTCTTTAGGAATTTCCATCTGCTTGGGGTTTTTTTAGGTCCAAGATTATGTTTGACTATAATCAGTTTCTCTCTCCTTCCTTCCTTCCTTCCTTCCTTCCTTCCTTCCTTCCTTCCTTCCTTCCTTCCTTCCTTCCTTCCTT
>JANHFL010004078.1:7607-18083 GCA_032468155.1 Oxyrhabdium leporinum | reverse complement strand
CCTTCCTTCCTTCCTTCCTTCCTTCCTTCCTTCCTTCCTTCCTTTCCTTCCTTCCTTCCTTCCTTCCTTCCTCCCTCCCTCTTTGAAATATCTGCAACATGTGTTCACCTTGGTTGGACAGATTTATAACATTGCCAAATTAATTCATTTAGACTTCTTAGCAGAGGTGGATATTCAAAGATGCAATACAACTCTGCTAAATGACCATCTGTTCAGTAACCATTAAAAATTATCACCAGCACTGAATGAAGGTCTTATGACTTATGATCCATGCCCAAAGTTACCAACTGTTGCAGCACTCACACACACACACACACACACACACACACACCATTATCACATGATTGCAATCTGAGTGCTTGGCAACCCTTCATACTTAACAATGCCAAGAGTCCTAAAATCATGCAATTGCCATTTGCAATTTTCCCTGTCAGCTTCATCTGGTAGGCACGGTTGTAAGCCACTGCCATCCGACTGGTTCCTGGAGGCTGGCTGAAGAAGGTTTGAAAACTCAAGTTTGCCTGAAAACTCAAGTTTGAATTTTTGCTTGGATTTCAGGAAGATCTTTTTCAGCCAGCCTCTTTGGCAATAAAAGAGCTGCTTGGCAGAGACTCCACCCTGCACAGGGCCAAATCAATCTGGAATGCAATGCTTTTGCTGTCAAATAGCCTGGTTAAAAGGGTCCTTCTCCGCACACAGTGTGGGGAGTGGACTCCAGCTCTGGGCCAACTAAACTTCGATCTCAAAGATCCAAGCCTCATTCAGCCTGCCAATGCAAGGGGTCCCCTTCTGTGTAGGAGAGAAAATGCTGCCCTCCTTTGGCAGGCACCTCTTTCACTCCACCTGCTTAATGACTCATCTGGTTGCTTAACAATCAGAACTGAGGGAACTGGGATTACAGTTGTTAAATGAAGTGGTCATGTGGATATCTTACTTAAAGACTGCAACAACTTTCAACCAAAATTCCAGGCCCAATTGCGATCAATAAGCAAAGACTAGCTGTTGTTGACACAATCTGCTTACCCAGGTTTCTCTTTCTGGATATTTCAACAGACTGGAAGGATGGTAAGCAGCTGTCAATATCCTAATTTTCTCTCAAGAACTCTAGACTAATGTAGTTGTACCTTTTTCTTTGCAGTATCACTTGTCCTCACATTTGTCAGCAGCAAAAATAACTGTCACAAGACTTGATAAGATCTGAAAAATATTCTATCTATGACTTTATTCTTGCTCTGGCAGACCACCATTTCACAAGCCAATGGTCCCAGTTGCCATACAATAGTAAATCACCAGCTATCACAACTCTTGCCTTTATCTTCTTTTAGAACACAGCTATCCCTTTGGAGATTTATGATCCTTTCTTTCGATTGTCTTTTTCGTCCTCTGAACATTCAGAGACTATTTCATCTACGAGGATCTGAAAACTATTCCCAATTTCCAGTAGTGAATAATATACTATATGTCTCTTGCTTCTGCCTGTTACTTTCATTTACTGCACTTGCAGCTCGTTTTATCTGCCTTTTTAAAATGGAGGAATGCTTCCATTATATATTTCTGCCATGTAACTTTTCTTTGAACTGATAAATCCACTTCAAATTTTCATCAGTGAAATATTATCACTCATCAATCCAATTTTTGGACTTTTATTTCAAGGAAAGCAACAAGCATGATTTGATGCAAATATATTTCAGGAGGTTTTTTTTTCAGGCAGCAATATATGCTTTAAGCAATGTGGGTCAAAATGGAATTTCTGTCCTTCACTTCTTAAGAAACTTTCTATTGGCTGTATACTGTTTGTTCTTGTCCTTTTCTCAGGTTAAGCACAAAGTCTTGATTGTTATGGAATCCCTATTAAATTCCCCTGCTGAACTCCCCAAGCAAATCCACTAGTTCTCTTTGTTTATTCACTCAGTTTCTCTGTAAGGAATCTGCTCTTCCTGAAACAAAATCTTAGAAGATATAAAAACATGCTCATTTGAAACAAGATGCTTACTTGTGAAGAATATTACATTAGACCATTTCTCTTTGATACAAAGTATTTAAATATTAACAACATTTAATATCTTAACAGAAATACACACTCATATATGCAGATATTGCAACTTGTTCTGTTAATTATCCAGAGGAAACAAGAGGAACAATTATTAAAAAATATAAAAGTAACTGACCTTTTGTAAATGCACAGCACAAACCCAGATTGCAGTCATGTTGATTTTCACAAATTGTTCCATTTTCTCCTTTTGAGACAGTTTGCATGCACTCACCCCATACACAGAGCTGTTGTCCGCAACACTCCACATCCCGAGAACAGTGCTTAAAAAAAATAAGAAAATAAGAAAACCGCCACAGGAACAATTTATTGCAAGCATTCTGATCTGATTTAATACTTAGATCTAGAGTGGTTTGGAAAAATGGAGCTCTGTGTCTCTGTCTAGTATGACATAACCTGGTTTTTTTTTCTCCTGCCCCCCCCCCAAAAAAAAAAGGGAAATAAAATTTACAAGCAAACAGATGTAACAGCAATGCATGTCAAATCTCAAAAAAGTTTGGACATTTTAAAAGTGCCTATAATTTTATCGTTTTAGAACAGAACATGATGAAATTTGCAGTAACACAATGTTAGTGCAGTGATACAGAGGCAAAATATTTAAGCCGTCATCTGACAGTCTGTTTGTGTAAAAGAGAAAACATTTTCATAAAATAATACCCAAAGAATTCTACTCCAATGAATTAGGGTAATACGCTATTTTAACTGCTAAACTGATTTAAACATTCACTATGGTATGAAATAGCTGTGCAAAATAGAAAGCAAGTTATTTTTGATTAATGTCAAGCAAACAAGAATAAATAGTATTTGTGACAGGAAATATTGAGTTTTCCCTTCTAGGTTACCTACTCTGTCATTAAATATCTTCCAAGATATTTTTCAAACTATTTCGTGCAATTTGAGCTATCAGTTCTAAGACTAACAAGATATTTTCATGAATCATATTCCAAGGTAATAATCATTTTAGACAATTCAACAAAAAATTTAAAAAGGACTTGTTGAATTTTTTGAACCCTAATCTACTTAAGAAGATATATATACAATTGTTTCAAAATACAAAGATTCTAGTTAGGAAAAAAAGATTAGACCATGGCCTATATATGAAAGTAATTAAAGTTCCTATAGTCTCTTGAATGTCACTAGCTAAGTCTCCGATCAGTTTACACCAGAATAAAGAATACTTCTCCGTACGTCCTATAAAAGCTTTATTTTATCTGACAAGAATCCAATTTATTAAATTACATCAAAACAGACTGATTAAATACAACCTACAGCATGCTTTCCCAATCTGGATCTTCTGTAGATGTATGGATTTCTACTATCAAAATCTTCTGGCCAGCATAGCCATTGCTGATTATTTTATAAGACTAGATACCTGGAAGGCATCAAAATTTGGTGGTTGATCTAGAATAGCAGTTCTCAAATTGTGGTCTGGGGAAACCATTTCTGAAAACCACAGGGTCAAATAAATAAGTAAAATATTTTAAAACTTCTCAGTTTTAATTTCTAATAAAAAAAAATATTGTTAAACATAATTCACATAAACCAAAGCTCTTTGGGGTCCCCAATCATTTTTAATAATATAAAGGACCTGCAGCCAAAATATTTGTGAACCGCTGATCTAGAAGGGGTTACATATTTTACATTTTACAGAAATGGGTAATAAAGTGTAAGTATTCAGAAGCCATTTTATCCACGCTTTTCCAACTTTAGATGCTGTTTGCTTTGTGCACAAAATCATCAAGTCCTGGAGCCTTCAGGTGAGACGTTATGTGTAGGCATAGTGTGACAAACATAGCTCAATATTCAATCTTTTAACAATTTAACCCTAACTTATCAGCTTATAGAAAAAGAAAGTGGATAAAGATGAAATGCTTACTCCGTGTTGAGGTTTGCAAATGTGACAGTTGTACTCCAAATCAGACAATGCACAGTATTTTCCAATTTCACAGTCTTCGTCTATAATGCACTCCTGAGAAGAAGAATAACAAGTCTTCAGTAAAAGTGTGGTTATTCAGTAAAACTGCATGCAACCAAAGATCCATTTTTGCTCCCAAAGCAACTAGGATAGAAAGGTCACAATATTGCATTATATAAAAACAGTAATAAAGCAATCCTGATTTCCCAAAATGAATTTATTTTATTTTATTTTATTTAGAAAATGTATTGGCTGCCATCTTACCATAGGGTAACTCTGGTCGGCTTACAATTACATCTTAGTTAAAACATAAAATGTTAATATCAAACCTTACAGCCGAAGCACACAGGGAGAACCGGGGGAGATGGGATCTGTTAAGTCAACCACCTCCACCAGGCCTCTCCTCTGCCAACACGAGTGGTATATACAGTGTTCATATATAGCGTTCCATCAGTCCAACTGGTCCTAACATTGCGAAAGTGCTTTAGACTATCTTTTGGGATGAGTTTTCTCCAAATTACACATCCCAGACTACAGACCAAATACACAGAAAGCACCATCAACATCAAAACAAGAAAAACTGCTCTGTGTATATGATTCTCCCTGACCGATTGCCTAACCCTCTACTGGACTAATTTATTTAATCATACAAAATCAAACATTCCAACAACACAAAGGAGTCTAATAGTTTGTTACACTTTTTTCAATGCAGATATCAAGTAAAAAATACAGGCAGCCTAACAACTGGTCAAAGTTACAGACAGATCTTTAAAAAGCTACTTACAACCCATCCTCAAAGTTACGACTGCTGGCCCCCAACTGCAGTCACGAGAACGCATTTCGGGCACCAAGCAACTGACTCATATTTACAGTCACCTGTGGTTACATGACTATGATTTGCAATGCAAAAAATGCCCATTCAGAAAATTGATTTGATGACCATGTGATTTACATAACATCTATGAAGGCTTGCTTTATGACCATCTTAAAACTGGTCATAGAATGAAGTCCAGTCAGAATGTGCCTTAACTTATTATTGCAACAATTTAGACCAAAATTCCAGGCTCCACTGTGGTCCTATGTTAAGAATTACCTGCACATAGCAAATACATTTCACAGTAACTTATTGTACTGAAGGAAAACCAGTTTTCTCTAGCACTGAAAAATACAAAGTCACATTTAGTGATTAAATTTCAAAATCATACCAAACAAGTGAAACAACTGCTAGAGTAGAATAGAGCTGGAAGGGACCTTGGAGGTCTTCTAGTCCAACGCCCTGCTCAAGCAGGAGTCCCTGTACCATTTTCAGACAAGTGGATGCCCAGTCTCTTTTTTAAAATCTTAAAATTTTCTGCCTTATATTTAAATTTGACCAAGAATTTCACAGAGAAATCAAAGTTATTAATTCAAAGTTACTGATTTATTGTTGCACATACTGAACTAATGACTGAACCCTCAGGACGAACCAAGGAAATAATAGATTTGCCAGACCCAAGGTGTCTTGGATTTTATTAAATAAAGAGTGGGCCACCTCCACCCAACTCCTGCATCCTTACTATGAACATACTCAGTCAGGCTGTGCAAATAAGTTTCCATTTGGCAATCCCTATGACAAAGTAGTGGTATCAGAACTTACACCCCCCCCCCCCACAGTTCTGGATAGAACAAGGCTTTACCCTATTGAACAGTGGCTCCCTTGTGCAGACTTTTGATTCTCCTTTTAAACTTTTACTCCTGCATTAGCCTTACTTAGGCATGTTTGAGTATCTGGGGCTTTCCTAGCCATGCTGCCACAAAGTAATAGTTACTTCCAAACTCCCTCCTCCCATAAAGTCTGATTTATATTTCTCATGCACTCAATTCTATGGCCAACATTCATGCTGGCAGTTTCAATGGCACTCTCTCTTCAGACAGGAGAAAAGCAATCACATCGGTTTTAATTCTTTGCAGCAGCTCCTTCTTGACCAAAAGTCTCCTGCTGCTAGCTGTTAAATTTTCCACTCATTCCGCTTGACTCATCTGAACACTAAATATTTTAGGTCTTCATGGTAACTTTAAAGTGTGTTTTCCTGCCTTTTCTTCTCCAATTTATTTTTTTTAGGCACTGTCTTGAATATTTGGAAATATGCTGTGTTTCATGTAAGAATCAAAAGTACTTTAGCTGCAAGATCTTTTAAAGAATGGTAGGGTTTCAGCAAGTCTCCATGGAGAATTTATGAACTATGTAGTGAACATAAAAATTACCTTGGTGCAAACCTGTTGCAAAACGTATTAAGAACTGCATACATGGATAAAAGTCAAATGTGTTCACTAAAAGAAACAAACGTAAAGAGACCCTAAATATCAAGCTTACCTCCTTAAGACGGCATCCACAGAAAAGATCTACCACAGCCTTCTTCTGAAAGGTTTCTAGAACTTTCCAGATTGGCTAGCTCCACTAAAATGCTTGGCATCCTTCACCCAAATGCTAACTAGGGCTGATTCCTACTTAGCTTCTAAGATCATCTGAGTTCAGGTAGAGGCTGCCACCTGCTGTGACAGTATAGTTGTTGCTTTGCTAATTGTGACAATAAAGCGAAATATGGAGTTGTTAACAAAGTGATTTACTGTTTAACCAATAAGAGCAGAGCTCTAATTTCCTTTCTCTCAACCATTAAACTGAATACATGTTTTAGCTAAGTCAGAAAGTTGGCTCTTACTTCCCTTCAGTATAAGTTAAACGTCAAAAAAGAGGTTTCCAACTTATTTCAGAAGAAAGAATGCCTTCCTTACAAACACTAAGATTTGTAGGACAGAGTCAGAGTAGATGAGCCAAATCCTAAATATCTGGTCCAGCCTAACTCAAAACATTTTTGTTCACAATCAACATACAGTACCAGTTTTTTTCTACTCAGAAGCACAATATGCACAGAATAGTCATTGATAGAGCACTCAGTAAGCAGGAATAAGTCATAAATAGAATCACTTTGTCTCAGAGAAGAGACGTTGAACTGCTCTGTGACACAAATATGACAGTATTTGCAAGCAATTAATAGCAGATCCTATAGTCAATAGAATTTGGGCCCCTCCAGAGGTATCCTTCAATGGATATAAAATAGAATCCATATGACTAAAAATTTAATCCCAGAGCATATTTATAACAGCTGATCTAAAACCTTTATCTTTAAAGGTTTTTTTTTCTACGCATGCATTACCCATGCAACCCTGTTATTATGATTTATATGCTTTCCTGTTAAAAACCTCATTACTACATTTCAGAACGCAACACAAAAAAATCAAAGTATGGTGTTGTGATGGAAATAAAATTGAGAAATAGTTTTTGCTTTTATTGAAAACACTATTTAATTACTAAAGGAATATTAAAATGCATCCTTACAAAAAAGATAGGGTACAAATGCAAAGGTAGTATGTAGTAAGCCCACATTATTAATTCCTTTTTTTTATCATAAAATGGGGAATGAAACCATTATTAGGAGAGAGAACATATAGACAAGGACAAACACTTTCTCAGTATTTTTAGTGGCAAAAATAAGTTAAAACAGTAACAAAAGATGAAAAAAGTTACTGAGATTTTGATTCAACACTCTCTGGAAATCACTAGTATTTTAATCCAGAGCTTTGTATTTTAATTAACGACTATGTGACATCCACAAATAATAGAAACTTTTCTTTTTAGAGAAGAACAGGATGTAATAAAGCAGACTGCATTCAGTCAGCAAAATCCTCCTTGCAAATTCCTCCTTAAACTCTTCCTATGTAATTTGGAAAATATGAAGACAAAAATAAGTAGCAGTGCAAAATAAAATCATATAAAAAAGATTAACTCTGACATACAAGACGGGCAGGCAAAGATGATACTAAACGTAACTAAAAATTAAGCCTAATGCAGGGAATAGAGATTATGTTTATATAGAAATGTGTAACAGAACAGACTCCTTTTAACTGTATGGTAAAGAAACACAGAGGAACAAAGTAGAATGTTATTTAACTTAACCCTTTTAATATATACCTTTATCATACTGAAAGTACTTTAAAAGTTTCCCGTTTGGTAAGAAAGCAAGCAGGCAGACAATAATGACATGTGCATCATGATGTCATCAGAGAACTGACGTGACTTGTGAACTGCTGTCACACATTAACGGGCCACTTCCGCAACAACAGTAACATGCACATGCTACCAATGTGATATCACTGTGGCTTACAGTATGATGGTATCATAATCCCTTCTCTTTCATTACTGTATTTACAGTAATCAGAAGCTGATTACTTCTGGATTTGGTGCTCTCTGAATTGGGTTGCTATTTTGCAGACATTTCATTAACTGAAAGGTAACTTTTTCAATGCTAGAAGGGAGTGGGATTTGCTCTTTGTTTGTTTACAGTAGTTTAAACACTAACTAGCAGCCAGAAGACAGGATAAAATCTCTTTACTTTCACAATATAGGGACAGATTTAACCTTAGTTTCAACTGGGAAACTGTGAGAATCTTAGACCAAGCTAACCCTCCCCCCCCCCAAAAAAAAAATGTCAAGGAAAGGAAGCTTAGCACTGAGATACATCATTCAAAAGAGACAATAAAAAAACTAAAAAGGAGAACAAAAACATCTGAATACTCCTTTGCCATCAATCAGCATTCAATAAACAGGTATTAATAGACAATCAAACAAAATAAACAATACCCTAATCAAGGAATTACCAACTGAGACAAACAATCAAGCAGTAAACAACAACCTTACCAAGGACTACCAAGGAGAAAACAATACCCCCACCAACACTGTCAGGACAAACTACCGTACATAGCCAGAGAGTCAACACTACTCTCTTCTAAGCATTGAAGATGTTTGGGAAATGAAACATCTGCATATAAAACAGCTAAGCTTAGACAGCACCATGGATTCCACTGTTCAATCATGAGCTACATACATTCTCCTCTAGCAAAGTTAAAGGATGGTACAACCAACTGTAATTATTTCTTCCATGGCAAGAATTGTGGTTTTTTATTTCTCCTCCATGTGCTATCCATCTTAATTACATTCAATCAAACATGCATCTTTCTAGAAAAAATCATGAATGTATGGTTGTAATTAGCTGGTTTTAGTTTCTACTGCTCCTGTTTCAGCACTGATTTGTTAACTACTTTGAGAGTATATTACAGCAGGCTTGGCTTCTTGTTAAAGTGAAAGCAACAAGTAATAAAACATTTTAATGTGATAGCATTATTTCTGCTGGACTACAGCAGCTGTAGTTTTCAAAATTGAAAATTGAATTCAAATTTGAGGTAAACAGTAAGCAATAAATGCATGGAAACTTCAGTGCTTTTTCCCCATCAGTTTTAGTACTATAAATAAGGTAATAGTTCCCAGGACTCCATATACCACTACACTCCTAATGATTTATTAGTGGATATTTACCTATTTATTTGAAAGAAAGATGGGCCTGAGTTAAAGATGTATCACCCCAAGAAAGGCAGATTAGACTGAAAAAGTAATTCTCATAAAATCTAGTACAAGGATATGTGGTTATTCTACAACATCTTCTCTGCTTATCAGGGAACATAGAGGAAAGCTTACTAGTTATTTTGTAATCAGAAGCAAGGAGTACAAATCTAATTTCTGATCACATTTGTATGTTGTATTAAGTTATTACATTAATATAACTCCACATTGCTTTAAGCAATACCCATGTTTGTATTAAGATTTCTTATCCACACAATCGGAAATTACCATATCAAAGCCACAAGCAAGCTAAAATCAGTATTAATTACATTGCAATCTTCCCTCTAAGTATCTTCAGTCTGCAATATCAAACATCCCAATAATTTAGAGAATTTAGTGATAATTACTTTAAAACACATGACAGTATGCCTGGCATGTATGCATGAAAACCAGTGACAAATTACAGTCACCAGAGTAGCCCATAAATATGAGTAATGCATATTATAATGGACTGTTGAACAATCCTATGTTTTAGTCATACCATATAGGTTTGGACAACTTTTATTCATTTATTGATATGCTATTTTTCAAAACAAGAATTACTTACATGATTTCTCTTTCTGTCTTCTTGTATTGATGTAATAATTGTCTCAGAATAGCTAGTAGATCCAGTTTTGTTATCCGTTACCTAAAAGAGCAAAACAGGTACACAGTAAAGCAATGGTTTTAAGTCATTTAAATAATGTTCCAGTGCTGCGTTTTGTTTTCTTTTTTTTTTGTTTAGCTCTATGAATGGAACTATCACTTTATTATGAAACAAACACTTTTGAATTGTAACATGAAATTGGTGGGATTTGGGTTTGGGACAGGGGAATGAGATTTAATCTTAGTATCTTACAGAACCCCATCCAGTTTCCCTAAACACAATATTACATATAAAAAGTCTGAAGGAACTACATGTTAATGAAATTACAAACATAACTACTATTTGCACAAAAGAAAAGAGAAGAGAAGAGAAGAGCAGAGAAGAAGGAAGGAAGGAAGGAAGGAAGATAGAAAGAAAGAAAGAAAGGAAGG
>JANHFL010004077.1:52872-63492 GCA_032468155.1 Oxyrhabdium leporinum | reverse complement strand
AGGGTGGCTAAGGCGTGAGGTACTATGAATAGGGCCCTATAATTCAGGGATGAATGTAATGCCCACTTTCCTCCCGTTTGTCAAAAAGCCTCCATTCCAAAACTTCAGCTCACATGCATCACCCTAAGCCTCCGTTTTGCCGACAGAGTCTTCGGAAAGCCCTCTGCAGCTGTGAAATGGGCTCTGGATGGATGCGCATGGCACCCCCGGCCTTTCAGAAAGCCCTCTGCAACCGATAATAGAGCTCCGGATCGATCCGGAACTCTGTTATCGGCTGCAGATGCCTTCCAGCAGGCATCTGAGAACGAAATGGAGGCCAGGGCAATGCGTGCAAGTGGCGGCAAGCGGCCACAGAAGAGGCGCCAGCAGTGGGCTCCTGCTGGGCGGGGCTGTCAGTGCCACTGCCATGAGGTGAGTCAAAAATTAGAACCCTCCAAAAAGAAGGCCTGCCTTTTTTTCGGGGGTCAAAAGAAAATAAGACCCGGGCTTCTTTTTGGAGAAACAGGGTACTTAAAAGGTATAGGCATATTAGGCAAGGAATTTGTGCACCGGAAAGTCACATACAGTGAAATTCAAATGAAATTGTCTCTGGCCAAGCAATAGGAGATCTTTGAAAATATATTTTGAGCACCTGAAGTTACTCATCAAAATCAATAGGATGCATTCTGACTAAATCAAGTCATATAAAATTATCAACATCAGATTGCCATAACATATATTGTATTCTTGGTGTATCTGGAAGATAGGGTGTGCAAGCCTTTATTTTTCACAATTATGGATTGAGTTGCTACATGACTGTGTACCTAATAATTATAGACAGATCTAGGTTATTCTTGAGGATTTAACTTTGGCTGTTTATTCCTCCCATTGTCCTGACTTGTTACATTTCCTCTGTGTTTCTGAATCATGTCAGAGTAACTTGCATATAAAGACAATCAATCAAGTTGAACCATGAGAAAGTCACCTTTATTTTCAATAAAGTTGACAAGCTGCTTCCTATTTGATAATTTAGTAATAGCATTAAGAATTATTTGACTATGTTTGATGCTTGCTTGCATAATTTGGTTACTATGTTTTTTTATCTCCCATTTATCTTCTTTTTCTCCAGGAGCCAAAAGCTGAATTCCCGATGTTCCATCTTTTCATTTTGCCCTCACAAAAAAATGGAGGTAAGTTAAATTGAGAAGCAGTGAGAGGGCAAAATCTCCTACTGAGCTAAATGGCTGAATCCAAATAAAATGCCATAGAGCTTTGCAGGACTTCAGATTCAATCTCCAGGTAGCCTTTGGGCATAAAGGAATATGGACAAGAACCAATCTGAACATTTAAAGTAGATGCATCTTTTCCCAGGATCACATTGTTACTTTGGGGTATTGGAGTTTGGTTTAGTGGTTAAGGCACCAGGCTAGAAAACAGGATGCCATGAATTCAAGTGTTGCCTTAGCCATGAAAACCAACTGGGTGACCTTGACATCCCAACTCAATTCACAGAGTTGTTGTAGTGAAATCAGAGGAGGAAGGTGTGTTGGACATGAAAAATGTAACCCAATCCTAACTCTACTATAAGAATAATAAAGATGGGATGCAAACAAAGAAATACATAAATTTGTGCTCCTGAGCACATTTGAGAAATAACATCTAAAGGCCAGATAGCCATCATGGGTTGACTAGATTATTTTTGTGATTATGACTATCAGACTTTCAAGGCAATGTTCAGTAATAGTTAGCATGGGGAGGGTGGGCCATTCATCTAATATCACACAATACAATGCATTTCAATCAGGTAATCCAAGAGTCCCCCAAATGCCTACAAGGAGAGAGAGAGATAATTGGCCTTCCAACTCTTTCCTGCAGTAGGTTTCCTTGGGAAGAGACTTCAGTAGGAAGTTTGCCATGGAAGACCTTTTGTTTGGGGGAAAACATGCTTCCCAAATAACATATAGAAGAGCATATGTCCCTAAGAATCCAACCTTCCTTTTGGATACCATTATTGAGACCATACAGAATTACAAATTACCCTTTTGTCTGGCTTTGAAGGTGAAGCAGATCAGATCTGATTCATACGTAGATGGAGGACCTTCAGAAAATCTCAGGGATAGGCTAGGCTGGTAAGAGAAAACTTCCTCAAAGAAAGTAACGTAAGTAATGTCAAAGTAAGTAATGTCAAAAGAAACTGCTTATGATCAGTTGTACAACCCCCAAAGTATATGAAAATGGATACATCTGCAGTGCACTCACCATATAAATTTGGAGAATGAACTTTCCATAAGTGAAGGATAGGCTCATTCTCACTCATGTCCTCTTCTGCACTTAGATGGGAATGAATCAAGTGTTAAATCCCCTCAAGGCAAATTGTTTGATGTGTTTCTTTCAGTTGGCCAGCATTCAAACACCTGCTCAAAATTTTGAATTCCTTTTTGTTTGAAGTGAAGAAATCAGTTTGATACAGCATCATTAAGTTAAGATGGCTTGCATTCCTGCACCTGTTTCCAGGTGCAAAAAAAAAAAATAACAACACCTTAAGCTATCAAAATGCAGTGAGATTTTACATTTTATAAATCCGCTGGTTTGAAAATGTGATTTTGTAAAATGTAAAAGATTACATTCAACTGTATTATCCCCCCTTCTGTAAAAATGTTACCAGAAGAAAACTTGTCAAGATATGTAATATCTTGCCTAGGGTTTGCTTTTCTCTCTTCCACATACTTTCTTGTTTCACTAAAGTTGCAACATGAAGAAGAATTAGAAGAACCTGAAAGCTATCTTGTTATTTTGAGATTCTCCTCTTGGTCTAATAATAGCATTACCCTACTAGACTTTTGGATTTCTATAAATGGATAGGCATAACTACTGCCATTTAGAAAAGAAAAGAAAATCTTATATTTGATTGAGAGGCCTGGCATATGAGTAAAATTTAATGATTAGAAGGAAGCATCCATGATCTCAGCAATTTCCATCTCATCTTCTCCAGGAACGGAAGCCAGAGAGAAAGAATATAATCCATCTGTCGTCTACTTCCTTTGATTGGAGTTAAATTGTCAGACATTCTGTTCTATGAGTCAGCTGAACCTGACAGTGGCTTACAGCTGTATCTTAGGGCTTCTTAACTTTTCAAGATCTTGCAGGTTAAGCATGATCAGACACTGGCTATTATTTAAATCATATAAGCTCAGATACTGTATATTTGCCCAAATGCTTGTCAGTAGGAATCAAATCAATTTATAATGAGAATTTACCTAATATGAATTCAGGTATAATTTGCCCCAAGAACATATACGTGTGCGAATGCATAGCCTAAAAAAATGTACAGAAAATGCATAGTTTAGGGAGGAATGTGAACAAAGGCTGCATGATATGGGATTAGGTTTTTTGTAAGAAAAAGCACATACATTTTATTGGTATTTAAAATCTAATGCCTAAATAAAATGGAAGCAACTGAATGCTGAAAAAACAAAGAAGAAACTAAGCAAGAAATTATACCAGTCTAAGGTGCAAGACCTATATTAGTACTCAACAGTAAGAATGGATCTCAAACAAGGTTCTAATATTTTGGAAAGTGACAAAGATTTGGGCCTGAATAAGGGCCAACAGTGCACCCAAAAAGTGTTCTGTGTTATAGTAGATATGTTTGTGTACTTAAGTACATATTTACCTTAAATATTTACCTGAAGTACATATTTTAAAGTAATTGCTTTGGGGACTGCAACCTATAGCATACTGAGCTTGGAGAAGAAATAAAGGCATATAAAGCACTAGCCCTACGATTAGGTGAAATATAATACCTGATTGAAGCACTGTAATAGAAGCGGTAGCAAACTGAGAACAAGCCCTTTGACGCTGCCCTTCAACACAATGCCCAGAGCATTGTGAGGGTCACAAAGGTGTAGTGGTTAAAGTGCTGGTCCAGATAGCAGGAGACTGTGAGTTTTAGTTCTACTTTAGACGTGAAAGTCAGCTGGGGTGACTTTAGGCCAAGGGTGTCAAACTCGCATCATCACAGCATTGTCGTGTGACGTATCACAACTTTTTCCCCCTTCACTAAACTGGACGTGGGCATGGACAGAGCGTGACACATCCAGCCCGCGGGCCACAAGTTTGACAGCCCTGCTTTAGGTCAGTCACTCTCAGCCCAACTCACCTCATAGAGTTGTTGTTTTGGGGAAAACAGGAGAAGGAAGTAGTATTAGGTATGTTCACTGCCTTGAGTTTACTTATAAAAATAATAAAGACAAGATAAACAACATCTAATAAATCTAATAAAATAAATTGAGGCTAAGATATGTGGCTTTCTTGGTGAACCCAAAGGATGCTTTTGAACATTGCTGTAAAGAGGCTATCAAGTCCATGCATTGTATGCTACTATATAGGCAGCTTTTGCTGGCAACTTGTAAGTTCTTCTTATCTCTGAATGACCTCTACAAAATAAATAGATCGCTGTTGAATAAGGGGTAAGAAGTGATGTGGGATATAATGAATGGTTGAGGTACTGATGGAGACAGCAGCAGTAAGAATGGCAAATCTTCCTTCTGCATCAACTTGTGGGTCCTCCTTTAGGCTACCTGATCTGGAGGTCAAAAACTCAGAGGGCTACTAGATAGTAGCAACAGAGTTTTCTGTATCTCATGGCTACTACCCAATGGCTGTTTGGATTGTTTAATAGCTCTGTGGTAGTTCCATGTTTTCTTTTCTAGTTATGGGTCTTCCTGGACTATTTCTGGAGATCCATTGTGAAACATTATGGAGGATCCAGATTCACCAACTCCAACTTCAAAATGTATAAGAGTTTGGATGTATTTATCATTTATCTACCTCCATGTTTCTTGCTTCTCATTCATACTTATACTGATTGACCAAAGGATAATGTAAAAATGAGTCTTTTTTCCTTTTTACTACAGTACTTCCATTCATTAATCCCTAAAAATAAGCTTTAGGTTCAGCAGGAAGAATCACCCAGTCCCTCCATGAGGGTATACAGGGTTCCATACATCAGCAATGGATTTCCAAAGTGCCATGGGTTTCAACATGGACCTGACAACATTAAACCTGGATGCAAAGTACTACCAGTAGGGCTGATATAAATATTAGCTGGCTAATAGAACTGTACCATCTGCCAGCTTCACACCAGGGCCCAATTCAATTCTAATTCTTCAATGAAGTGTTTAATAATTTCTTTCCACTCTATGTATCATCCTAAGATCTTAACAGAGAAACATTTATTTGCAAGGCTAGTGACTCAAAAATCAAAAGTATAATTTCATGACTCTTAGAATTTCTTATCTAAGTTTCCCAGACACTGAACAGAGATATTTCATGGGGTTGGGGGGAATCACTTAATGAAGAAAAATATGTGTGTAGAAACAATATTAAGAATTAGGAAAAGAAATGTTTTATAAAATATTGCTTAATAAGGATTAGCGTTCCAATGATTTTTCAAATAGTTTCCAGAACTGGACATGTATCAAAATTCTGGCTGTTGGAGACTTTTTTGGTAGTTGGTGTGGGTTTTTCTCAAGAAGCTATCAATTATTATTTGGTAATAACAGAAAACAGAAATGAGACTCAAAGAGAAAGCAGTATCTGGTTACTTCTGAAGCTAGGTTTGACCTATTTGGTGCTGCACAGTTATGGTAAGAAACCATAACACATAAAGACCTGAAGTTAATATAACTTTGTATGAGATAGTCTAGTGAGATGAAGGTCCAGAGTTGCAATTAATTTTAATTCTAGACACTGTGGAATTAATATATTCTGTACAGTTATTACGTTCACCTAAAGATTCAAGATAAAATTTAATAAAGATTTCTTCTAAACAGCACCAGCCACACAGGCAAACTCAAACCCCCACAGAATTGGAAATTTCACCTAGCAGCACATGTTCATTTGGCCATATCTTTTTCAAAATTAAGTCAGGACAAAACTGCAGCCTAAAATAACATCCAAAGCAAAATTAGGAATTTCGTACTCAAGTTAGAGGGGTCCACTTCTGGCTGAACAGTCAAGAAACTTCATAAAGAACTCTATTATCTGTAATAAAGCAAAATGGACCTCTTTGTACTTCTTTATGAAACCCTAGAGAGCAACTAAAATTTAATATTGGATTAGGCAGTTTTCTCCAAATTTAGTGTACCTTTATTATTATTTTTAAAAATTATAGTAAAATTTCATGAATGATTAAACATTGTATTTCTATTCTTTCAAAGAAGGCTCTTCAACTGAGAGAATTTTACCCAGACCTTCATTTGACTAAGCTTCCCTCAATCTGATGAACATTATCTCTTACTCTTAACTAGTCTTCATGAATATAAACCAGTTAAAAATATTCAAAGACTGATAGTGTTTTGTTTCATTACCCAGAAATGTGATTTACTGCAACAGTCACTTTGATATTACTTTCTGAACTTTTATAGATAGCAAGAGTGGTTCACAGTTCAAAGACAAGCTACCATTGAGACAAATGTGTGCTTCTTTTGTGCCTATAGGAAAGGGCATTAAAAAATCCCATAGAATAAGCAAAGGAGCATTTGTTCCCTTCTTCATTGCTGTTCAAAGAATAAGAAAAAGAGGGCAAATTATAATGCTGAATGAATTTGCTGAAGCTCAAACCTTTATTCAAGAGAAACAAGATGGGTGGCCTCTAGTTATAACTCTACTAAAGCTCTGTCAAGGGAAGCTATCAAACAGGCTGCTGCACCAATGTTCAAACAGTTCTTCAAGATTCGTCTTGACAGGAAGAAGGAAACAATATATGGATGGCCTGCAGTGACCCATTCTTGTGAAACATTTGCTACGGACCTAAGAATCATGCCTGCTTGCATTGGAGTCTTTTAGGTCTTTTAGGAGAAAAAAATGAGCAGGGGGAGGAATGGCCTCCCACCAAAAGCGTAGAAAGCTGAGCAAATTCACATGATGTTTGGCAGAAGGCATGGGAATATGAACATATAATTGTGGGAAATCTCAGAAGTGTCTTGAGATGAATCACTGTCTCAAAGGATACTTTGGGGTTAGCTCTTAATGAGCTTAACTCACAATCTGCACTGCAAGTCATGTCAAATTATTACAGATCTGTTGTTAAGACATTGCTACTTTTTATGTGTTGGGAAGTGGAGAAATTATTAGCTATATGACTGGAGTGCCATCATCTAATTATATCTAGATATATACGGTACCTACCTACATGCAGACCTATCAAATTATCTCCTTTTGAGTCAAGCTACATTATGTAGCAAGGTGGAAGAAATTGCCCAAGAAGATAGATGAAGAAAAGAAAACTTACTTCAGTATCCCTTGAAACTATCTTTGTTTCTACCATGTTCAATTACTGCTTCATAACATGACTTTTGTTCTTTAAACTTCTCATCTCTTCACGATCTCATCTATTTGAACCAATCATAACTACTCACTCTTCCACTTCCTCTTGACCTAGTTACTCTTCCATCACTTTGATTTTTTGGTTTAATCCTCATTCATTCTCTCTGCAGGAGAGTACATTCACCTCATCATTAATTTTTTTAATTCAGTTTATATTCATTCAGCATTAATGCTATCATTTTCTTGTTTTACCATATCTACTTCTTAAATAACCCATGCTCCTTCAATTTCATTTACTTTTATGTTTCTTTTAACATACTCAATTCTCAGAAGAGGTTACATTCAACCATTTTGCTTCTTTGAACAAATATTGACTATTTGCAATAGACCATGTTACCAATGACTGTTTTACAGACATCTGCACACTGTAAATTTTTCTAAGTTTTTAAAAAAATCTGTTTACTAAAACACATACATTTCATCCATTTTCTAATGTTTAATTTTCAATCATTCATTCTAATGTCACTTTCAAACACAACTACCTCTTTTCATTGGGGTTACAGAGCATACAACATATCTGTTTTTGTTTCATTCATTTCATTTGTTCATTCATGCTCTTTACCATTTACTCCTCTTAAATTCCAAGCCATAAGCTTGTCTATGCTACAATGGCCACCAGAGAGGCTCATAAGTATTGCCTGGATAGTTTTGATCAATCAAGGCATTTATATTATGCTCTTTAGTAAGAAATGGAAGATGTAAATTATGTTTAATTTTAACCGCACATAAATGCAAATAAAATGGAAATCACGGGTTTTGTGTGGGAATCAACCATTGTTTTTGGGAATGTAATCATGGTACACCACTCCAAGCCGAAGTACAGCTGCTGCCCAGAAAAAAAAATAGCACATCATTTTCCTAAAGACTAACGAAGTTATCTGAACCAAATGCACCACTGAAAATAAAACCTTGCTAGAATGATTTGGAATAAACCACAAAGTACAGCTGTTAACTATCTGACTAATCATATCAATTTAAAGTAATTGAATTTGTATAAATTTGCAGGTGAGATGAAGCAAGCATGCTAGAACAGATGTAATTTTAGAGGATGATTTTTTACCTTCTCTCAGGGACAGGAGGAAAGATTATTGCCCATTGATAAAAACCAGCCCTTTAAAACTAGGTGCCTTCCAGTTGTCTTGGTCTAAGCTTATCCTTAGCCTAGAATTCAGGGGTGTCAAACTGGTAGCCCACAGGCTGGATGTATCATGCACAGGCCATGCCCACCCAGCTCTGCGAAGGGGAAAAATGTCACAAAATGTCACGTGATGGCAACGTGACCCCCTGAGTTTGACACCCGTGGCCTAGATAACCAATGGCCATTCTAACTGTGGGGGACAGAAGATGTTGATTCAAGGCTGGAGATTATCAACGTAAATATACTCAGCTTGATTTAATCCAATGCAAGTTTTAGTTGATCAGAATAGTTTAAAGTGACAAACCTTCCCAATAAACAAAAACCAGGGTCAGGGAAAACCAGTTCAAATAGGAGCTTGCTTAACAATGGTTACCATGCTCTGGTTTTTAATTTTTGATAGCCTGAAATCTACACGCACACTACTATGTGCTTACTGTTTTCATTGTGCAAGACACTTGGTGCAAATCTACATTGTTTTGTCTGCTTTTTGACTACCCAAGACTGAAGTCCTTTCAAGAGCATCTCCTGTCTCAAGGACTACACAGCTCCCGAGTGAAAGCGTCGTTAGAGGAAAAATACACATCCCATGTACTGATTGAACATAGTGTTCCTGCCTTGTCAAAAACACAAACTTGTGGGTGAAAATTCAAACCCATAAATTATAATAACTGCCCTCCTTCATGCAGCTCTGCCAAATGATCTCAGACCTCCATGGATGAAGGACATTGTGTTCACTTATGATAAGGAGTAGATGATTTACTCCAGTTAGTTCAGCCACCTGCCTGCTGCAAGAATCCTCCCTTTGACTCAGTACAACTGCTACTTGTATGCCTTTTGTTGGAGAAATCACAGATGCCCTCTTGCTCCCTCTCACTGGCTCAAGGTTGTTCTTTTATTCACCATTCCTGAAAACAAATATTCTTGGGCTAATACATTTCCTCCATCACCAGCACTGAAAAGGAGGGGGAACCCATACTGAAAGAGATGGCCCTTCTTTGCTTTCCTCTTCTGAAAGGCTTGCTTTTCAATAGGAAAAAAGCAGGCCTCTGTGTTTTAAAGAGCCCCATTCTGAACCTCTGCGGCATTTTTCTCCTGTCTTCTTTCTTTTAATACTCTGTGCTCAAAATTAAAAGGCTTTCTTTCCACTCTCCCCTTGACTGATCATGGGTAAGTGGGAAAGAGACATGGGGGAGAATGGGGGCTTGAGCAAACCTCCCCTACAGAATAGTAAACAGACCACAGTCACAATCACTGACAGATGGCCTTTACTGCCAAGGCAAGAACTTTGAATCCCTGCCCCTTTTCTTTTTCAGAAGAAGGTTAAACTGAAGTGGCTATTTCAGGAATTCAATCCGATCTTTCTCTGACTGGTCTTTCATCTATATTCACAGAGTGTGAACACGCTGGAGTATTTGCATTCCACAGTGGGTTTTCCCTTTTTCCTGGGTGTATTCATTTTTTCTCTCTCTTTCACTGCGATGATCCTTGAAATCATGATGGCCAACCTAAATTTGGTAAAATTTATATTATTCTCTTTTATCCCTGCTCTTTCATATGCCATTTGTAAACAATATGAACAAATTTTACTATTACAGATTACAGCAAACTTGGATTTTCCTGAGTCCTTTGGGACATATAAAGAAGTCATATTGTAATTAGGTTTAAATCTGAAGAGAAATCTATATTTCTCATTTGTATAGCTATTGGAAGCTGCATCTTTTAGATGCTTTAGGCAGATATTTCCAAGAATGCTCTAGAAGTATTCTTATTTAAATTTCTCTATAGATTTTGAAATACAATTTTATATAGGGTTGTATGCTATCTTAGACATATTCAAACAATACTGAAACCTAACACCTACTGTTACAGGTTTCTTTATTAAAAGTTAAGAGAAACGGAAGTAAAATTGAACCATGCAAAACATTTTTTATTTTTTTTTTGAATTTACAAACAAGCCAGGGAAATGGGTGCCATATAAATTAATATATATTAATATATTAATATAGCATTAATACCCAAAGAAGGTATTAATACCTTAGCTTCATCCAAAAATTACCACGATATTTATTTATTTATTTATTTAAGTTATTTATTTTGTTCGTATTTATATGCCG
>JANHFL010004077.1:37681-48408 GCA_032468155.1 Oxyrhabdium leporinum | reverse complement strand
ACACAAATTATAGTTTTTAGAACCTCTCTGGAATAAACAAAACCGAACTTGCTGAATCATAAGCCTTGCAGAGACATAAAACATCTGATTTATCTCTTAACGCCCATCCCAATGTGGGACGATGGTTCTACTTTTAGGGTGTTCACGCCTTCCAAAAATGCAAATAAAAAAAAATAAAAAATTCAATTCGAATTACTCTTGTGAATTCATTTTCCTGTTCTGCCCCTGTTGTAGGAGTTGACCTGGCAGAGCCCGAGCGGGGGAAGTCAAACACATCATCAGCCTGAAGTTCCTATGCCCCAAAAGAGATCTAGGTCCAGCCCTGCCCCACCCCACCTTTGAAGGCTGCTGACTCTTATCTGGCATCAATTTGTCTTTACTCTTAGTAGATCAGATTCCTTTATCTAGGTAGCATGGAATAAATTCATAGTGCTTTCTGAACTATATCCTGGCTTCTGGTTTCTTGCACCTGACACCTGTAGTACCCAGGAAAGGAAAAAAATAACAAGATATGGTCTCTAGGCCAAAAAAGTTTGACTGTGCTGGTTGTAATTGAACAAAAGACAAAAAATATAAATAAACCAGACTGCTGGAGGCATGAATTCCATACTGAAGGTGGCTGCTAGAATGAGGGCAAACTTCAACACCCCCCTCCACTGTTTGCTCTCTATCCCATCCATTTTTTTGCTTATAATATTGATGTATTATTTCACTGTGTTCTTTTGTCATTGTTTTTTATTGTTCTATTATGTTGCTTCTGTTCTGTTTCATTTTTCTTCCCTTTTACTATTGTAAGCCACCTAGAGCAGTCCCATAGTAAGATAGGTAGCAAATAAATTTAACAAATAAATAAATGAAGCGTATAGCACAGCAAACATTTCTATGATTGAAAGGCCCATTGAGTTATTGGCTTTTTATCATATTTAGAATAATAAACCTGTGCATATAAACATGTTGAGCTATTCATTCTGACTTTTGATCTCCTAAAATGTGATAAAACTAAAGTCTGGATCTATCACATTTTGTTTTGTTACTTATTTGTTTCCTTACCTTCCCCACCCGTTCTATTTTTATTTTATTATAGAACAGAAGTTTGCATGCTGCCTACTCCTCACACCTAAGTCAATTTAAACACCATATTGCCAAATGTAAAATTAAAATTCTATCAATTGATATATAAAAATATGCGAACTCATTAATCTCTTTGTATCTGATTGTTTTATGGGAAAGAACTATTTTCTTCAGTTCCCTGAAAGATAAAAAAAAAGGGGGGGGCTAAAAGGAGGTAACCATTTCATGGTGAGGGAGGTGCCACTTTGACAGTCAAACCCTGGGTCCCAATATTATTAATTTTTGAGGAATGAGTATCTGAGCTGTCTTCTAGAGGATACTCTAAAGTACGGGTGTCAACTCATAGTGTCACATTGCTGTCACGTGACATATTTTGACATTTTTTTCCCTTCACAGAGATGGGGTGGGTGTGGTCTGTGTGTGACACATCAGCCTGCGGGCTGCCAGTTTAAGACCCCTTCATGGTCTAAAGCAAAGGGTATGCAACTTTATCACATTTAAGACCTGTGTTCTTTAACTCCCAGAATTCCTCAGCCAGTCTTAAAGTTGCCAAGATTGGACACCCCTATTACAGAACCAGAGAGTGGAACCAACCTGTCCTTCCCTCCTTCTGCCTTTCTTTGCTACAATCCATTTCCCATTCTTCAGCTCTCTGACAGTCTTGCTCCATCTCATTCTTGGTACTTCCAACCCCCATCTATAAGCCTTTTATGATGATTTCAGAACCAGACACTGAGTAGTGGGGCTACTCCAGCAGTTTGGAGACTTGGCTAGCCTCTCCCTATCTCTACCTCCAGGCTTTCTCTTACTAAACCCCATCTCATGCTTGGGATTGGTCCTCTCTAGTGGCCTCCTGCTTCTCCTGCTTCCATATTCTCTCACTTCCATGGGGTTGAACTGCTATATCTTTCACTGTGTCTCACTCAAGGAGGAATATTCATCTAAGCTGTCTGCTTTTCCTCTACTTTCTCAGTCATAGTTTCCCACTCTCCCTACCAGCACCACCACCGACTCAGCAGGATCTTCTACACAATATAGTTCTCTTTATCCTGTACAGAACAGCCTTTATAAATAGCATCCACTGATAATGTAAATCTTTTCCATAATAGCAATACCTTGGTTAATTCTTCCAATAGCCTAACTTCCTTTCTTCTCCCTTTTATCCATCTTCTTACAAGTCAGTCCCAGTTCAAATACTCCTTATTGCCTTTTTCCACATTCCATTCTCCTAATAAGTTCATCTTTCATTTTCCCTTTTCAACTTCCATCTTCTGTGATCTCTGCCATGTCCTAGCTGCCATTACCAGTCCATTCTTCCACTCTTCACTTTTCTACCCAGCCACCTATTTTCTCTTTTACACTATTCATTGAGGAAAACTGGTGTGTGTGTGCGTGTGTGTGTAGATTTTTTTTGATTTTCTTTAAAATTTAAAATGGTTGTCTTCAGGTGGGGCCATTTGAAATATGTACATAAATAAAATGTACAATTGTATCACCCCGGTGCAGCCTAATGTCCTATTGGTGACCTATAGAGAGAGGCTGGAAGGAAACAACCTTCAGCTTTTGCATGAAATTTATGAGCCATTGTATTATCTGCATTGTATAATTTCTTAAAGCAAGAGTTGATGACAGAAAAAGAACAGAAGAAGAGGAGAAGACTGGGGAATGACAAAATCAGAGACTGAGAAGTGAGTCTGAAAATAGTAAAGCAGATATCAGGCTCAGAAAAAAAAAGACATGTAATGATTCTTCCAAGCAGATTTCGTTATTGTTCCACACCGATAGACAAACTAAAGCAGACTACTACCTACGTGAAGCATATATTCTGGGAACTATTAGGGAGGGGCTGACTTCACCCTCTTTCTTTCACACCAAATCTCTGAACTGAGTTGTCTATTGCTCCTCTGGAAAGTATCTCCTCCCTCTTGGGAATCCAGCCCACTACATTCCATCATAATGGAAAAGGTGAAGATAGCTCAGCATCTCTTTGTTGCAATTTCAGAGAGAAAGTGAAAATCAGCCCACAAAAGACAAATTCTAATAAACGATTCTCTGCCAGCAGTGCATCTCATTGGTGTATTTTTATCATTTAAATTCACTAGGACAGTCTTTCCCTTGATTTAGAGAGATAACTTCTAATTGCATCCCAATTACTTGTTCCCTAGTCTTCTCCTCTTTTCTAACGTTCCTTTAAAAATTGTTCGGGGAACCTTGCATAATCGCCTAGAAATCAACTTGCAATTCTAAGTAGTTTCAGGCAAGTGACAAACTTGTAGTGCCTTGAATTACTTGCTTTTAACATCTTTTTTAAAATGCAGAATTAGATTGCTTGATTCGTCCTTAACTCACCCCATTGGATTTGCCGGTGGGATGAGTTAAGTTTGGGGTTGTGTTTTGCATTCGGAGTCCTGTGCCATGTCAGAAGCACAAGGAGATGAATTTAAAAATAAAAAATGCAATTTCACTAGATACTCTCCTTTAAAATATCTGCTCTTGCGCATTTTTGACCAACCCATGTTGTTTGTTTGTTTTTTTGTTTTTTTTTGCCTTTGCATTGAAAGATTACTAAGTTTGGAATTTCTCTTAAAAGACACTAGAGAGACATCCCTTTTCCCAGGAATCAATGCCGTAATTATTTCAAGCAATTCTCTTCATCCAGCTGTCTCCAGACATTCTATTAATCTTACATGGAAATTAATTATTGGAAAGCATGGTTGCCTACTTAACAGATGAGGGAAGGTTAAGGACATAATCCGTTTGCTTTCCTGCTGCTGTGTGAAATCATTATTAACTTTAACAAGAAATGGTTGTCCAATATTAAGTAAAAATCACAATAAGAAGATTCTCTTTTCCTTTGCCTTTGGCATGGCAAAATGATCAATATAAAAAGTATCTCCATCCCTGAAATAATTGAGAAATGTATACTCCCATCAAGGATTTCTTTTGGTGTTTATAGCTCATGTGGTGTAGAGCCTGGAGACTGAGTCAAGAGAAAACTCAGCTTAGAAGCATTAGATGTCCACAAATACTTCAAGTCCAGCACCTTCTCCCTTGAATTCCATTGATTTATATCTATTGACCGTTAGTTGACAAGATTCTTGTGTATAGGCTTGAATTATAAATCTTCTGAACCAGAACGTAAAGTATGGTCCTGATTCCTAGCACCTGACATATGGTGAGGGAGAGAAAAGGGTCATATTTACTGGAGCAGTCTTTCCAAAACAGAGCAATAGCAATAGCATTTAGGCTTACATATCTCCCCATAGTGTTTACAGCATTCTTTGGGCGTTTTACAATGTAAAAGCATTATTTTTATACTCTTCCTACAATCAGGGTCCTCATTCTACCAACCTTGGAAGGATGGAAGACTGAGTCAACCTTGAGGCCCGTCAGGATTGAACTCTAGGCTGTGGGCAGAATTTGCCTGCAGTACTGCATTCTAACCACTATGCCACCACAGTTAAAAAACATATTCCTATTGCTCAACCTGATCAAGGGGAATCAGCTAATGTCCACTTCAGTTACGTTCACCCTGATCTTTTCCTGTGTATGCTCTTCATGTTGTGCTATTTCCAAAGAATGGAGAGGCACCTGTTTTCCACAACTTCTGATGCCTCATTCCTGAGGAAAAGGGAAGGTAGCAGATTTGGTTGCTCATCAAATGTTGCTTTTAAACGGTTAATGCACACTCATCAGATATTTCAAGTACATGCCATAAATGCCCTCAGGCCCCTGTTACTTTTCAGAGGGATCAGGGTTGCATCATACATACCTTCTTTGGTTAATCCAGTTCCATCCTGTCCAGTGTTTCAGAATTTGGTTGTTTTTAATCCTAAATTCACCATTAGAGTTGCACTTGTGAGATGGTGACTATATACATTGAAATAACAATAAGTCAAAGTCTTCTTTCACAGAAATCAGGCTGTGTTGAAAAATGGCACCGTACTTTCACCATCTCAAAAATGGTTACAGGCCCAAGAAAAGAAAGGTACCACTTATTGCGTGGCATATCTTTACCCAATGCCATAAACATCTTCAGATACTTCCTTGTAGAAACAGTTCCATAATTAAAA
This sequence comes from Oxyrhabdium leporinum, assembly GCA_032468155.1. Classification (NCBI taxonomy): domain Eukaryota; kingdom Metazoa; phylum Chordata; class Lepidosauria; order Squamata; family Cyclocoridae; genus Oxyrhabdium; species Oxyrhabdium leporinum. Next base: position 43,264 of record JANHFL010004077.1, on the reverse strand, counting down.
TTATAACATCGTTTTGATTCTAGTTTGCTGGGTTCTAGTCTAAGACCTTTAATGTCCAAGATGCACTAAAATTCAAAGGAGCAAATCCAAACTTTTCCTGTGAGTGGAAAACTGGCAATTTTTCTTTTGCAAATTTAGGCATCTTGAGGCAAAGTCGTATGTACAGAATAAAAACCGTGGATGATTTAGTTTAAATTGAGTTAATTAAATGCAGCCAATCTGAACAATTCCCATATATTCCATATTTTTTTCCCTCCTATAAGATAAAATTAAAGGTTTGTGGTACTCTTTGGAGGAACCCTGGCAGCCAGATCTGAGCCTTTTTTATGATTCCATATAATCCCATGTCTCAATTTACGCATCCCTGCATTAGATCATCCTTTGATGTTTCTGCAGCTCTCGTTAAACGGCCAAAAGAGGGAAGAGGAGCAAAACCACCACATTTAAATGATAGTTCTCCAGATGGTCAGGTTCTTCTCCTTCCCTCCCATTCACCCTGGATCATGTTTGATGTTTGTCACGGTACATAAATTAATCAATTAGGACAATTATATATTTAAATTAGCACAATCGAGTTCTGCATAATACAACAGTCACTGAGTGTCAAAAGACAGTGTGGCGTTCCTTCCCTATTAGGCTGGGAGAGACAATTGTGAATTCAGGGAGTCGAGCATTTCCCTCCCTCTCCGTTGCAGGGGCTGGGGATCGTTTATCAAGTTGACTGGGTTGTCATATCAGTGGAAGGACCCTGGAGAGCCCTGACCATGAGATTGAAGGTTGGTACCAATTTACCGCAACACAAATGCATTGAACAGGAAAGAGAGCTCCTAATCTCTTCAATTTTCTTACATTACCCTGAAGGCCAGGAAATTAAATGAAACAGTAGCTGGTGACAACTTTAGAGGGTCCTGAATGCATGACAGGAAAAGTATTAAAATAGCTCAATCGTTTTATTTTATATGTGTGAGTTAATCTTGCCCCTGCATAAAGAACAAGGTTAGAGCGGCACAGCCTCTTGGAGGAGGTGAAGGAGTGAGACTGAAGCAGCCAGAGGATTGTCTCTCTCATCAGCCTGAGCACAACAAGAATTTAGCATCAAAAAGGAGAGCCCCCACCCCCTCATAATTGCTGGCAGGGTGATAACACGATTGTTCGCCAGATGCTATTGCGCATGATGCTTCAGTATATTAATCGCTACAAGGGAACCATATCCCTCTCTATCTACCAGCTTTTTTTGTTATACGTGCACAAGAAAATATGCAAATGGACTCTGTCTTTCTCACCCCCTGCGTACCAAGTCGCATGTCCCTTTGTTGGCTAGCATCAAATCTTAAGCAAGTGCATAGTGTAAGTGCTTGGACTGGCTGCTCTACAGGTGACTGGAAATTGCCTCTCCAGGCCATGTGAAATCACAATGAAAGGTAATGAGCTGGGCTTAAAAGGATATTAAGAACATATTGTTGGGGTCTTGCAAGCAAAAGGTGGAATACTTGAGGTCTACATATGGCTTAGTTCTTGATGGCTCTAGTTCTCATACAGATAGTCCTTGATTTACAACAGCTCATTTAATGACTGCTCAAAGTTACAATGGCAGTAAAATGGCAGTGACTTACAACCATTTTTCACACATACAACTGTTTTAGCATCCCTGTGGTCACATGATCAAAATTTGGGTGTTACGCAAGTGACTCATATTTATGATGGTTGTGGTGTCCCAGGGACAGGCGAGCTTCTGATAAGCAATTTCAATGAGATTCACTTAGCAATAGTTTAACTAATTTAACAGCTATAGTGATTCACCTAACAACCGTGGCAAGAAAAGTTGTAAAATGGGGCAATACTCACTTAACAAATGTTTCACTTAGCAATATAAATTTTGGGCTTAATTGTGATCGTAACTCAAGGACTACCTATGTAGGTGGGGAAAAAACTAGGAGTACCATCCAAAAGCTGAATATGCTTACAGCCAGGGATGGAGTAAGGCCAACTGATGTCCTAAGCACAGCAACAATGGTGTCTCTTAATCCTTCCATTGCTTAACTGACATGAAGACTCGATAAATGCTGAAAACTAACGTCAGGTACAGCAGTGAAAAAGTTAAGGGCATGATAGCTAGAGGGAACCTAAGCACTTCTTAGTTTGCTTAATGGTGAATCCAGACTGCTCACAGGGAGGACAACATCTGGTTAATCACCTCTTTACATGCTATAAGAGAAAGAGGAGGAGGAAACACAAGGAAAGTGTTACCACCTCTGCTCCTCCTATTCAACAGCTGCAAACCCAGAAATAAGCCAGCTCTTGCTGGGCCTCAGTTGATGGGATATTGCACCCCTTATTAATTACCCAGTAGAGCATTCAGATGTACTTCCATACACAAACAGAAGAGAAGCAAACTTGTGCTTCCTTGCAAGCTTCGAAGCTTTTCTTGGTAGAAACCTAGAAACAGAGAAATTCAAAAGCAGTAAGAAATTGAGCAAGTGAGTTTTTGTCCAGATACCAGTGCCATAATAAGGATGAATTCACACACAGGACTAATAATAGTTTGCAGAATTATCACACTTGGCTGGATTCACCAATTTTAAGCCATAAGCTGCTATATTACCTTCTTATCATTTTTAAGATGTGACAGAAATGTGATTAAATAAAAGCTTGTGGAGTAATTGCATTAATTCTATTTAATTATATTTAAAAGCAAATGAAATGAAGTAACATTTTTTGATTGGGATCCACCTTTCCTTTTGGGAGCACAGACCCAGCGAAACACTCAAAGAGGGTGATCTTTGGCTCAACAGGTATATGCCTGAAGTAAACCATGATTTACTTAATCATAATTTAATTAATCAACCATCATAGTATTTGTTTATATAATTCCAGTTTAGCAATGATATATGAACCCCAAAAGTGTCTTAACAAATGAGACACAGAACAACTAATCTGCAGTGTGAGAAATCCTTCACAGCCTTTTGTTGCACATATAAAACTTAGCAGGAATCTCTACATATGGCTTCTTCACAAACATACTGACATGCTTGTACATGTGCCTGTGTTTAATGGGAATTTGTACTACAGCCTTCTCTAATCTGAATTTGCTCTCCAGATGTTGTGAGAGTATGACTCCCATAACCAAATGCCATATTGATATAGGAAGAGTGGCAGAACTTGGAGGTGGAGTTAAAAGAGATATCAGTCTAGAATCCCTACATACTCACAAGTGGGCTAAGTCCATCCCCCTTGGAATTCTATGGGCACTTATCTAATTCCAAGCAAGCGTTAACCGTTAGTTGAGAAGACTCCTATGCATAGGCATTTTAGCAATAAATCAGTTTAATTGAAACTTCATGTGTGGACTTGGTCATTTGTACCTCACAACTAGTTGAGTAATATATCTGGACACTATCAGGGTGGGGAAATCTCTGATATGTTAGCCTTATTATCCTTTTTTATACATTTTATAGATTGGACAAATGTCCAATATTTTAGTTCAAATGATATCCACCCTAGGATCATCTGGTTTGTAACAGATGATAGCAAGGTATATATAATACAATGTGGTTATATCTAACAGGGAATGAATGTTCAGCATCCTTATCCCTTCAATTTAAAAGATTGCTAAAGGCCATAATTTCCCTTTTTCTGCCTGGGTGGAAAAGGAGAGCAAAAATAAAAGAATAGTTATTATAGGATTACTACTTGCAATCCTATAGTTAAAGGTCAACCTAGTTTCTGCTGTAATATTTTCTAGAATTTATAGCTTAGGCATATATATACTACATATACACATAGAGCTTTCATGTTTGTTATAACCACACAATCCTCAAGACAGAATTTACCAAATCATAATTTTAAGCTCAATTGATACAAAATAATACTGAAAATCGTCTACCATTCATCAGCCCAATGTCCTAAATTAGTTATTCAGAAATCTATTATCCAGAACACGTGTTTTTTTTATTTTTGTTTTGTGTAGGTGCTTTCCCTTTTTAAGGAAATCAATTATCTTCTATAAATTTAGGGGTTATGAACAGTTGCTGAGATCCATTACAGTTCTGAAATCCCTGTGGATCCTGTTGTTTTCTTAATCTCCTACTCTTCCCCTCCCAACACATTTGGTAGGCGGCTGTAACTGACTATATGAAATCTCCCATACAATCAGTTTCAGAGCTGAGTGATGCTTATGGGCCTCCTGCAGGCATATTGTAGTACAGATGCTAGGCTGAAACATCAGTCAAGGAGTTTCATTGGGTGACTTTGAGCCGGTCACACTCTTACAAACCAGCATACCTCACAGGGTAATTATGGTATGGAAAAATGATATAGGGATTGTTTTGTATGCCGCTTGAACTCCATGTGAATATAAATTTATCATTTTTTAAAAAAAAAATATTCAGAAGAACATATTCAGAAGGGTATTGCATTCAGTGGGACTTACTTCATAGAGTGTTTAAGATTGCACCCATATCATATAGACTGTAGTTATCAATGATCAGTTTGAACTCCCAATTCAGGTACATTTTAATTTTCTGCAAATGAGGGATTCTTTTCATTGGTAAATACTCTTTGCTATATTGCCTTATCCCTGACATAATTCCAATGTATGCCACAACAGATTTCAACCTTTCCTCACCTAAGTACTTAGCAGCAGAAACATACTTCTACAATAGTTTTTGTGCCATGTTTTCATGGCCTCTGCTTCTTAACCCACAGCTAATGCATACTTCATTTGCAATTAGTCTTCCAAATTTGCCATAGGTACAATCTAGAATGTTTCACTTTTCATTCTGTGACTAATGCAGCTGAGTGACTTCTAGGGACTGGAATTATCCCATGTCCCATTCGACACTGTAAATCGCCCCTTCCACTCTGGTCCCTGAGCACTATTCTTCAAGGCTACTCTGGTTTTAGGAGAAGAAAAGTCTGGGGTCTCCTGTAATGGCATGATAGACTCATATTTTTGCTTCGTGTGTAGGCTACATTGATGGCCTAATGTCAATCTTGCAAAACTGAAAGTATTTCTTATCATTTTTGGATGTTTGGTGCTTTCAAATCAGGTTTACCTCCTGGTGACTGTCTGGTCAAGTCCCTGCAGTTTTCTTGGGAAGATATCAGAAGTGATTTGCCATTGTTTCCTTTTTAGAGGGAAAGAGAGAAAGAGACAGACTGGCCCAAAGTTATCCAACTGGTCTTCATACCTAAGGCAGAACTAGAACTTACAGTCTGCTTCTTTATTGACTTAGAAACTGGGTTTCTAACCTTAACCACTGCATCAGACTGGTTCTTCTTTTCTTTCCAGAAAATTAGGGAGGGTTCCTTCTGAAATACTTCCCACATTTCCTCTCCTTCTGTTGGCCAAGGTATCTTTTACGTGCCAGTTGTCCAGTCTCTTTCTGTTTCCCAAGGTTATTTTCACATACCATTACCATCCCTGGGATACTGGGATACACATACTGAAGTGTGTGTGAATTATCCTGTGTTATCCTGTGGTAAGATGGGTGGCCAATAAATTTGACAGATGGATAGATAGATAGATAGATAGATAGATAGATAGATAGATAGATAGATAGATAGATAGATAGATAGATAGAT
>JANHFL010004077.1:0-17252 GCA_032468155.1 Oxyrhabdium leporinum | reverse complement strand
GGGAAGAGAGAGTAATGATTTACTTGAGCCAGGATGAGGCAAAAATTCAGCACATGTTGCTACTATAAGCAGGGAAAATCAAGCCAGCAGCTTTTAAAAAGGATTGTGAAACTGACTAGAAGCATTAAAATTGGATTTGTTGATCTCCAATACATATTTAAGCATGGAAATTCAACTGGGTAGGAAGCTTAAAATCAGCTTCACTGATAGGATTGCCAGCCAAATGTACTAAAGAGCTTTGAGTATTACACTGGGACCAGCTTGAGACAGAGTGAAAAATCAACCTGTCTCTCATTATTATTCCATCCCTGGCATAGTTAAGATGCGGCAGAGCCTGGGAAGAATGGTGATGGAGAAATAAAAGCCAATTGAAAAGCAGGCTCCCCGCAAGCCCCAATGTCATAAAACAAAGTTTCACTTTGTTCACCCAAATAAATGGGTGCAAAGCCAGAAATATGCCAACTCAATTTTTAAAGAGGGATGGATTGGGTTGGTCCAAAGAAAACCTGGGAATGATAGAAAGAGTGAAGATGCAGTTCTGGATCTCTCTGGATCTCTGCAGCCCAGACCTGGTAGCCTTCTAGAATAAAGACAAGGAGCCCAAGATTGATAAATATTCCAGAGACCTTTGCATAAACCACTCTCTTGCAAGCTTCTCTGTTATCAGTGAAGAGACCCGCCTTATAGTCAGATTCATCTCAATAAATCTTGCTAAAGTGAATTCTGGGATAATCATGTTTGGAAAAATGATCCCTTTCCAGTTTAGGCAGCTGCCAAAAAGCTTGACGTGCACACAATCTGGGGCAGAGTTTTCAAATCTCCCTTGGTACCAAAGTAAATCCAGCTCCCAGGTTTAAGAGTCCCACAGTGAGGTTGAATAGAAAGAGCAGAGCAACCAAGAACCAAGTTTTAAATTTCTCCTCCCCAAATTGCCATCCTGCTACTTGTGAATTATTAATACGGAAAAGGGCAACGGTTCCTCCCAATATTCTTAAGTACTTTGGCCTTGAGAGGTCACATCCCCTAACTAAAGAAAACGTAATTGCACACCGAGTCCACTAGGTGGCTCCCCTTGAAAACATTGCAACACAGCTTGTACTTCACCAGCGGTTCACCAGCGTGATTGGCTTTAATGAGGCAGAAAAACCTTAATAACTTTCTAACTGCCACTCAGAACCTCACAAACCAAGACAGATTTTCTTCATTGGTTAGCATGAAAAAGTACATTGATGGTGTTCACCAAAACGTGAAGGATGGATATAGTTAAAATGCAAGATGTCATTTTTCAACATTTTTTTAAGTTACTCTCCCTAAAATAATATATATCTGATCAGTTTGAAATTGGATTTTGTTATACACTTCAACAATTATATTATGAATCCTTAGATGACATCTTTTAGCTCAAGAGGAACTATTTTCCCTGCCTCTCAGCCATAAAAAGTTCATATTTAGAAAGGTAAATTCCTTCCTTCCTCCCTCCCTCCTTTCCTTCCTTCCCTTTAAATTCATGTAAGAGAAAACACTTCTGTCTTTAAAACTGTGAACTGAAATAAAAGTGCTTTCTCTGAGTGCAATTCAGTTGTTTCTTCCCAGACAATGTTTGTTGCCACAGCCATTTTTAATGTTATACTTCAAATGAAGAGGTCCCTAGACAGAGACTGCTACTGAAGTTCTTTTCCAGTATTGCTCCTGAGGGATTTGCAGAACACCCTTTTTTGCCAACAGATAAAAGCTTCAAACTTTTAGAAGGTGGGAAAGGTTGGTGCATTATTGGACAAATTAGGCTTGTGTTTTCTTTTCTTATTCCAAATATACTCAAAATGCTCCAATTTTGAGCAATTAAACTTTTGTAGATTTCCCACCAGAGAAACTGAGTTGCATAAACTATTCTATTGTAAAGCAAGCTTCCCAACACCTGTTGTATTTACATTACACCTTAGATATTTGAACTACCAGTGGGAATTCAGCGTTCCTGTTTTTACTGAACTGTTACTTTTTGTGGTAATGTAAGAAGCTACCAAATGCGTTGATCATCCACTTGGGACAAAAAGAAGTAGCATAAGTAATTCTTTATGTCTCATAGAATAAAAGCAAACAAATTCCAGCGTGGAGTAAATCAGTCATGTAGTCAAATTGAGTTTATCGTTCAATTTCACCACTTTTCTGGTATGAGGTTAAAAAAAGTGGATTAATCTTTGCAGTTAAGCAACACAAATTGTAGGAGACAACCAGGCTGAGCCCAAGGGAGGGGTCAAACACGTCATCAGTCACGAGTCCCTTCATGCCCATAAGAGATCCAAGTTCAGCCCACCTTGAATTCCTTTCATTCTTATCTGCCGCCAATTTGCTTCGACTGTTATTAGTTCAGATAGTTGTAGACAGCTTAAGCTTGCAATAAATGTTTATACACATTTGAACTACCTGGATTTTCTGATTTCCCTGGTGCTTGACCCAAGTAGCTCTTTCAGCCATCTTTTTTAGGCAACATTTCCAGAGTTTATGACTTTCCAAAATTTGATGCTACCCATTCAATCATGTCTGATCGATTCTATGGACCGCGCTCTCCACATTTTCCAATCTTTTATGGCTTCTTTCAATTGTTTTATGCTTCCAGCTGGGTGTTGCCATTGATGGTGTCCAGCCATCATGTTTTCTGGTGGCCTCATATTCTTTTACCATTGATCATACCAGGTATAACTGCCTTCTCCAGCGAATTTTATTGTAATGATGTGACTGAAATAAGTAAAGCATTTTTTTTTTAATTTTGACATCCAGTGATATGTCTGGTTTTGTACACTTCAGTACTTGCTGTCCAAGAAATGCACAGGAGCTTCTCCAACACCACAGCTCAAACAAGTTCATTTTCCTCCTGTCTAGTTTTTTCATGATCCAACTTTTACAATTCTGGGTAGTTATGTGAAACAGAATAATGTGGACCCATCTGTGTTTAGTTGCCAGTCTTGCTTTTTTTCATATTTAATTTATACTCATATTTGCTGTGTGACCAGTGTTATTCAACACTTCTAGTCTACATTCACTGCTTTGATCAATCTGTGATCCTAGGAAGATGAATTCTTGCACACATTCAGGCTTTTCACTGTCAATCATTATCATGACATTTCCATTCTTCACGGTGATCATGAGCTTTTGATGTTCAGGAAAAGGACTTTCTTTTTTCACTTTCTCTTTTAAATTCTTTTGATCAGATGGTCCAGGCCTTTTTTGGTTTCTGGGTGGAGAGTTGGGTTGTTAGAATATTGAAGACGTTTGATGATCCTTCCTCCAATCTTTACACCGATTTTTTATTCATCAAGTTCCAGCTTCCTCATGATCATTTCAGCATACAGGTTGAATAAGAAAAGTGAAAGAATGCAATCTTGCTACACTCCTTTCCCTATCTTGGACCAATCAATGTCCCTGTATAGTGTTCAAACAGTAGCTTTCTGATTTGTGTATAGCGACTGCACCAACCTGACCAGATGTTGGCATTCTAAGGTCTTCTAGGGCTTTCCACACCTTGTCATGATTGACTTAATAAAGTTTTTCTTGTAGTCAATAAAGAAGAAGTAAATATTCTTTTTGATATTCATGAAATCTTTCCATCCAGCATAGATTTGTAATCTGGTCACAAGTGCCACAACCTCTTCTGAAGCCAGCTTCAACATCTGGTAATTTGTTTTCAGTGGAAGACACCAGACCTGTGATCTTAAGAAGAATCTTGCTAGCACACTGCTACCATTTTGGCCGTGGAATGAACACCGATTCTTCCTAATTTTGTGGCCATGTGTTTGATTCCCAAATTTTGAGGCATACTATTCTGATGGATGTGAGTGGTATAGGCCTTAGCAGTTTCACATGGCTGGTATCAACATCTGGAGACTTGTTAGCTTATTGCCCACAAAATGTCTTCCTGAAAAAATGGCTGGTTCTATTTCTTTTTTCTTTTTTTAATTGTCCTGGGGAAGCTAGGCCTCTTTGCTGCTGGCTACAGCTCCTCTATTTATCCTTGCCATCTATTCTTGACTTCTTGTGGGTTAGACAGTTCTTTACCTTGATTATTTTTGACGAAACCTTTATGAGCAATAAATGGTGCTTGATTCCTTTACAGAAACCAAGAAATCCTGGTACAAGCTCAGTGGGTGACTTTGGGTCATTGATTCTGAGCCTATTTAACCTCACAGCAGTTGTTGTGTGTAAAAATGGGAGTCAGCAGAGCTAGGAACACCATCTTAAGCTCATGTATGAAAGATGGGGTAGAAATCTAATAAATAAATTGTAAATAGTAAGTAAAGGGGGAAAAAAGCATAGTAAGAGCTGTTATGTGGCCAAATCTAAACTTTTAAGATAATGGAAATCTAGAGAAGGATTAGTAGTAGTCCATTAGGCAAAGGCAAAGTCAATACCCAGTCAAACTAAAACCCTAGATAAAAATAATAAGCTCCAAAAATGCCTCCTCACACCAAAATCCTTTCCCAGTCATTTCTACCTCTTCAATTTGGTCCAGAAGGTTGGTCCTGTCAGCCAAAGACTGATAGGGACTAGGAGAAGTGCCTTTTCTCTCCTAGCCCCTCTGGAATATTGTCTCTTCAGAAAATAGGATGATCCTGAACCTGTTGGCCTCTCCTAAAGCCTTGAAGACCTGGTTAATATCAGGTGCAAGAAGTCAGGAGCCAAGATAGAGTTCCAAAGAACTACAAGTTTAATTCATGCTATCAATATATGAGAATCTGAACTACACTGTCAAGGCAAATTGGCACCAGTTAAGAGTCAATGGACTTCAAGCGGGGCTGAACTTAGGTCTCATACAGGACATAGAGACCCCCAAACTGATGATGCATTTGACCCCACCCTCAGGCTCAGCCTACAGTTATGTGCCCGGGTCTGGAGTACCAAGTAATTAAGGGTCCTCTTTCTTGCTATGTTAACATCTTTGGCAATAGTTTTATTCAGGAAACATACATTTATTTGTATTTTTGCTTTATGTTTTTTTGTTGTATGCTGCCCAGAGTTACTTCTTGTGATGGATAGCTATAGAAATCAATCAATCAAATAAATAGATAAATACATTTCTTCTGTAATCTGTAATCTGATGCCTGAAAGGGGATTAAGCTGGGGGTGGGGACAGTGAGAGGCCTATACCCATGACAACAGCACTTGGGCCCCTCAGTTGTGGGTCCCAAGAGTGAAACCCAGTACTGTCAGCTTTCCTAGTGCTGCCAGCAGTCCGAAGGCTGTCACTGCTGTCCCTCAGAATCTTTGGCTGGAGGTTGGGCTACCCTCCGTGGCTGCAAACATCCAAGTGCCACTAGAGGGCTGCAGAAAAATAAGAAACTTTTCTTTCTTTGTCTCCATCTAGTGGTTGCTTGGGCTTTTGCAGGCCCACTAAGGAAAGTGGTTGACTCATTCCAGCTCATGATGCAGCTGTCTTACATTGTGCAACGTTTATTAAGACAATAAGGAAAATACACCTGCTGCATGTGACATCGTAATGCTACAGGAAGTAATAATATTCCTACTGTGAATTTCCTGACACCGACATAGAATGTTTACAAGTATAGCCTACTGTCAATTTAGCCAACTTTGTTCCCAAGTGGTAGAATTAATAAACTTCAGCTGAAACACAGGGGCTGGTAGCAGGAGGGTAGGTACAATTGACCTAATTAAATGCAGATTCTTGTGCAATCAAGGCAGGCCAAATTAACTGGGGAGAGTCAGTTCAGCTTATGTTTGTGAAGTGCAGTAGGCTTTTCTTAAAAGACAGGTTTCCCCAGGGAATGCAACACTTCTGACCTCTGGCAGGAAGGCAAGTATGTGTAAAAGTGGTAGTAGAATTTTATGGAGGTATGATTAAAACCGGATAAAAGTGATCACATCACATCATTATGTTGTAAAGTTGTTTTAGTTGAACCTTTGCTTTGCCTTCCTGCTAAATTTGGGCAGAATATCATCGCTGAACATAGTTCAGAAGCTTTAATGCTAAAACATAATTCGTTGGTGTTTTCAGGGCTTTTTTTAACCTGGTTTATATACTATAATTATTTGACTGTAGTGTTCTCACTGAATTATTAGACAGATCCGAAATAATATCTGGGTCTACCAGCATAGGCAGATGAAGTGGGGCAGGGCTGCTGTTCCACCTCTCACCAAACATTATTGAAGTAATCAAATATCAGTAGCAAATGAGGCTGCAAATTTCCCGGCCAATGTAGACGAAGGAAGCACAGATTTAAAATCCAAGTTTGCTATAGCATATCATACAATTGTCATTGAATCTCTTCTCAAATGGCTTGTGCTGAAGAATGTGTTTTGGAAGTTCGTTATTTGAGAATAAATACAAAAAAGGTCTAAAAATTCTGAAAGTTTCACCTGCCAATCAAAAACCCACATTTTGGAAGTTTAGAAGCATCATCATGGCATCTTTTACCACCTAAACGTCTTGGTTATATATGAAAATATTTAAATGTAACTTTAAAAATGTAAATATTTGAATTAAATTAATTCAAATTCAAATTCAAATTACATCTCAATATTTAGATGTAATACTCATGTTTTTTCTTGTTATTGTTATGGTTTGTCACATAGTCAGTCTGATGTTTAGACTGGATTCAGGAGTTTTATCCTCTTATTGAGTCCTTCCAAACGACCTGGGATAGGCAGATATTGTATTATTATTATTATTATTGTTGTTGTTGTTCATTGTATAGTCAGCCAGATGCTCAGAATAGATTTGGCATTTTATTCACCTATCGAGTCCTTCCAAGGGCCTGGGATAGGTAGATGTTGATATTTGAAGGTGTTATTGGTATTGTCATCGGATATAAGATGTTTTAAGTAAAGCTGCCTTTTGCAATTGACTAATGGTGAATTTGTCAAATGTGATGCTTCAATTGTTTTTAGATTGCACCCAAGGTGCCTATTACTATTGGTCCTACCGTTGCTTCTTTTGTCACAGTCATTCTATTTCTATTTGCAGGTCTTTGCATTCTGTGATCTTCTCCAGTTCTTTCTCTTCTATTCTGAGCCATGATGGCACAATGGTTAGAATGCAGTATTGCAGCCTAACTCACTGCTCACTCCAGGAGTTCGATTCTGAGTGGCTCAAGGTTGACTCAGCCTTCCATCCTTCTGAGGTGGTTAAAACGAGGACCCAGATTGTTGGGGGCAATATACTGACTCTGTAAACTGCTTAGAGAGGGACGTAAAGCACTGTGAAGTGGTATATAAGTCTAAGTGCTATTGCTATTGCTGTTCTGCTGTGTTCAGGTACTGCCACATCCACTTTTTTTTTATCCAGACATTATTATTATCATTATCATTTCAGTTCCAGTTTGGCCTAATCCTGCCATGTTAACTGATTCACTACTGAGATTCTAAGGATAACAAAGGAAACATATCTACATCACTTGATTTTATTAGCTTTTCAGAGCATCAGAATCTTTCTCTAAATCAGAAAATTGGTCCATCAGCTTAATATTGTCTTATGCTGAGGTGTATAATGAGAGGCTGCCCATTTCTGTACATGGACCTTAGAAGACTTTGGTGCAGCCCTGGGAAGGCTGAAAAAATGGTTATCAAATTGTTATGTTTAATACATGACTATGCAATGGTACAATTCGTACATACTAAGATGCATAATAACTGAATTAGAATTCATTTTCCTTAAATGGAAATGACATGAATTCAGATGTAGTTTATGCCTGCTTACAATCCCTATTTTCTGGAGCATGGCTTTCACTCCAAAGTCAAATACTCACCTTGGTCCAGAAAAGGCTGCATACTCTTGGTCTGTAATCATTCTTAGCACCTTCTATGTTTTCAACTAGATTATTACCAACATTTTCTTTAAGTTCTCAGTACTAAACACTGGCCTTTTCTTAATGTTGAAAGTCATATGGGAGTTACCTGGCACATTATGTTTAATAAATAAATAAAATAAAGCCTGAATTTTGCAGCTGAGTTCTGTTTCACTCCCTCTTAACTAGTTTACACTTTGTGGCTGGAAGCTGAGTGTGTAAGTTAATCACTTCATACTGAATTTTAAAGGAAGTGAGAAAGAACTCAGTGTTTTTCTGTGACAGTCCATTCACACATGCAAGCCCTCAAACTTGTTTCAGTCTCAGAATTGGAACAGGACTGTGGGAAATAGCCAAAAGTTTTCTCTTACAAGAAGTATATAGACAGCAATAGTCAAATAGTTGCTTGGATTTAAAATCATCAGTTTCCTTCGCTTGCAATAATGGTTGGGGCAGGGAGGGGATATCTTTTACTTATCTTCCTAGTCCGGCAAACTTCTTTGCAAGTAGCACAGCTCCTCCTAATAGGAAGTTATATACACCTGTCACTTAGGTTTTTGTAACCCAAAGATTAGAGTCTGGAAATGAATGCTGGTGTTGTATATGTCTGTGTATATTTGCTGGTATAAATTATTAAACAAATTCTTTGCAAAGACAGTTCCCACCTAACCTACTTTGTGTCTCATAGGCTCATATGTCATTTTGCGAGAGTGTGAATAGTATGAGTTTTCAGCCTTCACCACCCTTCCAAGCAAGTTGAAGTGCTTTAGCACATCTCCCTCTATGCATTCTCTTTGTGTTTAGCATCGTGGTTCCTCTTTGTTCCAAACTAGAGTGTTGCAAGAGTCAAGAGCTCATCTGTCATGTTCTAGAGATAATCTCAAAAACACTTTAGCAAACAAGGTTTGAACCTCCAGGCAGTTTATATTCATGGAAACCTCCTCCATATAGAGGTCACGGAGGAGTAAGAGGAACTCATATAATCAAATATTCCATGTACATTACAACAAGGGCCTGGTGTCGTTGTCTTTAACACCTAGGCTATTCAGTGTGGAAAGTGTTTCTTTTGTTTTTTTCCTTTATTACGTATTGCCAGGAAGGACCTGAGGAAAAGGCGGTGGGAAAAGATTGCATTTTTTTTTTGTAGGCTTCAAGTGTAAATACAAATATGAGATTAGAGCTATCACCATCCTTTTTTACTGATGTGGCACAACTTAATTAGCCACTAGAGGCATATACCCATGTGCTAAAGAGATATAAATGCTTCAGTAATAAAACATGGGCCTTGTTAAACAAAGATGCTCCACCCCCCACAAGGAATGTTTTGCAACATGCTTATCCCCAAAAGATAACAATGGAAATACCAGCTCAAGTCACATGGTAGCCATGAGTGATTTGATTCAGTAGCAGATGCACAACACAGAACTAGAGAAGTCTTATTTTTATGGAAGTCGTTTCTCTTTTGATCTCATTTTCTCCTTTTAGCTTACAAAGGACACTTTCTCAACTCAACCCTTTATTCACTCTGAAATTGTGATTTGACTTCTGCGTCACTGCACATCTGTCTGTCATTTGGCTGCATAGCGGTGGCATTCATACTTCTGTGAATGTTAACATTCTGGCTAGGGGGCACTCAAACCAAAAAGCCTCCCAACAGGAAGTCAGATCAGCCAATCAGCGTGCAGAACACGTATCTCCACATAATGCGTAGTTGAGATTTAGGAGGTGTGCACATCGGCCCGTCTGCAACCATCTGCAGCTTCAACGCTTATCCTTTGTAATATAGATGTGCGTGAAGTTGCGGACAAGTATAAATTAAGCTTAAATTATCATCAGCATCCCCTGAGTGAGGTTGCACCTACACAACCTGTTTAGTGCTTGACCTACTTCATATACGTCGATGGGAAACTGGTGGATTGCAAAACAATCTCAGCCATCTTCATGTTCAAAAAAACATGCCTTTCTATGGAGGCTTTGAGGAACCAAAATAAGAGGTGAGAACAACCTGATGACCATTAGAAAAACAAACAAACAAACAACTCCAAGTATTCTAGGCAGTCAGGGGAGCAGAAAGCAATTTCACCCACTCGTTTTCTGCTTTGTGACAGTTCACACCCGCAAGGCCACAATTTTGTGGAACCATGGGTAACTCTCCTCAAAAGAGCTCATTGGCATAGCTTTCGATCAGGAGTCTCCAAAGCTGGCAACTTTGAGTCTTGTGGACTTCATTTCACAGAACTCCCCAGCCAATTCTGGGCATTGAAGTTCACAAGTCTTAAAATCGCCAAGTCTGGAAATCCCTACTTTAGATGAACAGAATAATTGCTCCCTCATGAATTTTAATGGTGAATTGGTCTCTAACTTTTCACCGGATAGAAAATGTTCACTTGAGCGCCTTCTCCAGCACCTCTTACTTACATCATGAAGTATCATTATCATTGTGCCTCCTTTTTTTGTCTGTTGGATCCATAGATTAAGAAGAGGGAAAGAGGGGTATGTAGGGAAAGTCAGACTATAGGAAGGGGGGAAGCGTTTTATGATTATGAGAATTAATGAGCCAGAATTGCAAATACAAAAAAAAACAAAAACCTTTGTATGATCTCTCTCCCCTTCCTCCCCAAATTCCCTGCCTTACAATAAATTGTCCACTCCAATGCTTTTCCTTTCCAGCGTTGCCAAAAAAATTAACTGCATTTTCAGATATCTGTTTATTAAATTGATACACTATCAGCATCAATCAGCGCTTAGCACTTTACAAATATTGTCACATAAAATCAACAAAAGCAATAAAACAATGATAAATATGCAGCTGTTAGAACCATGGCACCAGCCCAATTATTCATAAAAAGTAATTGGGTTTGTAATGTTTTAGGGATGCATTTTTTTTCTTCATAGCCTTTCTAAAAATGAACTTTAGGGGGAACAGAAATATGTTCCACAGGTTGGTGGCTACTATAGAAACACTCTTTGACCTTTCATTCCTCTCATCCAAGATTGTGGGGTATTCTTAAAAATCTAATGATTTTTAGGAAGAATCAAAGGAAAGGCTTTAAAGCGAAGCTTGTAAAGTTAAAACCAGGACAGGGAATCCTTGACTTACGACCATTGAGCCCAACGTTTCTGTGGCTGAGACATTGTTAAGTGATTTTTGCCCCATTCACAACTTTTCTTGGCACAGTTATTAAGTGAATCACTGCAGCCGTTAAGTTAATGATGCGGGTGTTAAGTGAATCTGACTTCCCCATTGACTTGGCTTGTCAGAAGGTCACAAAAGGTGATTTTTGCATGATACCCTGGGATCCTGTGACCATCATAAATACCTGCCACTTGCCAAATGTCCAGATTTTGATCATGTGACAATGGGGATGCTGCGATGGTCGTAAGTGTGAAAAACAGTCATAGGCCACTTTTTTCAGTGCCAACTGCGAACAGTCACTAAACGAACGGTTGTAAGTCAAGGACTATCTGTACTTTGAATTCCACCTGGAAGCCTATTGGGGGCCAGTACAGTAGCAACAACACTGGAAGCAGGTTGCTATTGTGGCTCTATCCATCATCGTGCAGACTATTGCATCCTATACCAATTTTAGTTTCTGAGCAGTCTTCAAAGACAGCCCTGTGAAGAGCTCATACAATAATATCTTTGTGAGTCCTGTACAGTAAAGGAACGTCTCTGATCTTCTTTCTTACAACTTCCCTAAAAGACACCTCCCTAGAGAGATACTACTTCTCATCTGTTGTGTTTTGTAAACCTCTCTTCTTTCCCAGTCTCCCAGGATTCTTGTATACATTATTTGTTATATACTCCTTTGAGCAATGAATTTAAATAAAGGTTTAGCTAACCCAAGCTACAGGCCCTTCTCCATCCTTAATGCTTTTCTAATACACTCAGAAACTAGAATCGCCTTGTGCTGAGATGGGTGGCAAATAAATTTGATAAATAAATTTAAAAAACAGCCAGCCAGCCAGCCAGTGCCCACTATAGTTAGACTGATGGGAATTGTAGACCAACGCCTGGGAGAACATCAAGTTGGGAGAAGCAACATTAGCTTGTTAAGTACTCAGGAATATAAGCCTCCTTGGCCAGAGTATTTAGTTTGAGTCTTTCAAAATAGGTCCTGGGGTGGGGGCCTACCTATTTACCAAATAGCTGCAGTAGGGGATATCTTCTCCTATAAGTCATTCCCCATCATTCCGGCTTGAATTTCTGCTGTCTTTCCAGAGAAATGAACATATTTCCAAACAAAACGCTTGGTCGCAACCACCGATCATTGGGATATTCTTCAAAATAAATGCGATGCTGGAAACCAACAATTTGCTGTATATCAGGTATGTCCAACAGGCTTCATTTGTTTCTGAACAGCTAGTAATGTGGCCTCAACAAGGTCATAAAATAAATAATTATTAAATGTAAGCAGTTAAGCGAAGGAAGGGAGGAAAGAAGGAAGGAAGGAAGAAAGATACATTAATTATATTATATATTTTATATTAGTTTACTTTATTGTCATTGCACCTTGTACAAAAAAAAATTAAATGCCATCTTCAGCGTACATTATGACTATAAAAATAAAACACAAAGACACATCCACATTCTATACAATTGAAAACCCCTGGTATAGCATTAATATTGCACTATACAGTAGAATTCAATATAGTTACTGCCCTGGGATAGAAGTTGTTTTTCAGCCTTTTTGTCCTTTTTAAAAAAAAAAATATCTTGTACCGTCCGCCAGATGGTAATAATTAAAAAAAAAGGGTGCCCAGGATGAGATGGATCCTTAAGAATGTTTTGAACTTTCTTAAGGCAGCGGGAGCTATAAAGCTCTTCCAAAGAGGGGAGAGGGCAACCAGTGGTCCTCTGGGGCAATGACATTAACCCTCTGGAGCGCTGTCCTACCTGCCACAGTGCAATTGGTAAACCAGACACAGGTGCAGTAAGTTAAAATACACTCTGTGGTTCAGTGGTCGAAGGTCACCGGCAGGTTTGAATTCAGTTGTTGTTTCCTGAGAAGTCTCTGGTAGTATAATCTCTGCAGGAGGCTGAGAAATCAGCCTGGGAAGGATGCCCACGACAGGAGTGACTGGTGATGCCCACCCTGGTCACACACACCTGCCCCCCCTCCCCCCAAGGTCAAACACAACCCTTATGCGGCCCTCAGTGAAATAGAGTTTGACACCCCACCTCTAGGTGGGAGCAAGTGTTTCCCATGGAGAGCAACAGGCTCTGCTATGACAGGCTTTTCCAATCTGGCATTTACAAAAATCTGGAATCTCGGTCAGCAGTTTGGAGAGGCTGAGCTGGAAGTCGAATCCGTACGTTCATGCAGAGTCTCGCTAGAAGAGAAGCCAGATAGTCCTCGACTCACGACCACGATTGAGCCCACAATGTATGCCTCTTAAGCGAGGCCATTGTGAAGCGAGTTTTGCCCCATTGTACGACTTTCCTTGCCACCGTTGTTAAAGTGAATCGTTGCAGTTGTTCAGTTAAATACCCGGTTTGTTAAGTGAATCTGCCTTCCCCGTTGACTTTGCTTGTCAGAAGGTCACAAAAGGGGATCGCTTGACCCCGGGGGACACTGCGACTGTCATAAGTATGAGTTAGTTGCCAGGGGACTCAGTTTTGATCACGTGACCAAAGGGTTGCTGTAACAGTCACAAGTGTGAAAAAATGGTCGAGTTTTTTTTCAGTGCCCTTGTAACTTTGGACGGTCACTAAATGAACTGTTGTAAGTTGAGGACTACCTGTATTAGTAGCTCAGGGTTGAACTTGTGGGGTCCTTGGTGTGCTCTGAGCTTGGCGAGTTGTTTGCAGACCTTTCATTACTAGACAAACAAACATTAAACCACAGTCTAACTCAAGAACATTCCCACCAAAACTGACAGGGCAAGCCACTAATATATACGGTAGAAAATAGAAAACTCATGGCACAAAAACAGCCAGTAGTCCATCAAGTCTGCCCTTTGAGGGTTTTTTTCCCCCCCTTTTAAATTTGTGTACCTGTTAATTTTGAAACATCTTTATGTTTTTATTTATTTCTATCTTCTTAAGTTTTGTCGGACGATGTGACATGTGCTTATCCCAAGCATGTTAAACTCGCTGATGACTGACCGACTACATCTGCTGGAAGTTGGCTCCAAGCTTCCTCTGCTCTTGCTGCCAAGTCCTCTTTTCTAACATTATTTTTGAACTTCCCTCTTGCCAGTTTGAGGTTATGTCCCCATGTCCTTGGGTTTTGCTTAATATTGAAAATACTGCCTTGTAGAACCTTATTCACGCCCTAAATAAGGTTAATCCAAGAAGACTCCTACCAGCGCTCACAGGGCAAACTGCTAATGTATAAACAAAGAGCAAATCCCACCCTTCCAGCATTGATAATGTTACCTAGTTAGGTAATGAAACGTCTACAAGAAAACAAGCTCAGAGAGCACCAAGGATCTCGCATATCTATCGGGGTCCCGCTGACTCTTCTTTCCACCAGATTCTTCCTTCTTTCTCGATGTTCTTTGTGTTGATTATAAAAATGAGAAAAGCCTCTGAAAATGAGAGAAGGCTTCTAACATGACATTGGCTGTCCCTCTTCCCGTCTCCTTCCCCAAGCAAATGCAATTCGAGTGTCACCTTCCCCATGGAACACGGTTCTCTCCTCAGATCCCTTTCTCTGCGCACGTCTGTACGAAGGCTAGAGGTTGTCACCTCTCCAATGGGAAAAGAGCCCATGTACTTGTGAAGTACATTTATTCGGCAACAGATGTGTGAACAGACATGCCCAGTGTAAACGAGTGAATGACAAAGAAGTGGATTGTTTGGCTGACCTGATTTTTTTGTTTTTCCTCTCCCCCCCCCCACCCCCTCCCACTTTTGGGAAGCTTGTGTTCCACGATGCAAGAATGAGCAACTGTTTGGCTCTAATAAAATTCCACGCACAGCCCGAGCTTTTAAAGTAGAATTTAATCGGCACACTGATGGCTCAGTCTTTTTGATTTCACCAAGGCTGCACATGCTGGTATGCCTCTCTCTTTCCTTCCCCCCCCCGCCCCCCACTTCCCATTCCTGATTTTAAAGGGGACATTTGTCACCGGCCGAGCACTGCCCCGGCGAGGCTGGCATTGCCATGACCGTTAAAACCGTCTCTCCTGTCTCCTTTTCGAAGAATAGGGACTGAACGGCCCGCATATGGATCCTGCAATGTGACTAGGAGCTGCCTCCCCCCCCCTCTTTTTTTTTGTCCCCCCCCCTTAGGCAACTGGGAAGAGCTGGTGAAGTACTTGCAGATGGCCCGCAGAAAGGCCCGGGAATCCTACGTGGAGACGGAACTCATCTTTGCTCTGGCCAAAACAAACCGCTTGGCCGAACTGGAAGAATTCATCAACGGGCCCAACAACGCCCACATTCAGCAAGTGAGTGCTCCCCTCCTCGGGTTTTTTTTAATCTGCAGGTCGAGGGTTTTCTTAATCCTCAAATTAGACTTCTGCCTTCCATCTCTGCAGAGTTGGGAAGGTTCTCCCCCCCCTCCCTTTTTTTTAAAAAATTATTATTTATTAAATTTTTATGCCGTCCGTTCCCCCATACAAGGTGACTGGCCAGCTTTTGTAAGAATTGCCACCCAACGTAGCATTTCCTTTAGTTTCCCACCCCCCCTTTCCTCTTGTCTGCTGGTTGTTAATGGGATAGAGGCTGTTAGGCAGGGTTTGGGAGCCTTGGTGGGGCGAAGGAGGAAGAGAGAACCGGCGTTGAGAAGAAGCTGCTTCAGATCTCCACCCCGCCCTGGTGCTCTTTGAGTGCTCTTGAGCTCGTCATGGGTTCTTCTCCCACCTCACGAGGTGGTTGTAAGGAAAATGAAGTAGGGAGGGAGTTCAGCTGTAGTTGCTGCCCTGATCTCTTGTGGGATTTTTAAAGGTAGGATTTTGAGGAGGATCTGTAGTGGGAACCTAGCCAACTGACGGTCGGAGGTGGTGGAGTCGGGTGGAGGGGTGTGAGAGAGAGTTGGTAGGCAACAGGGGGGATGCTTGGTGTGAGGCCAAACTGCGCAAGAGGAGAAGCATTGGAATCTGAACGAATTTGGAAGTTTGTAGATGCAGGGAGTCCTCAACTTACGACCCTTTGTTTAGCGATGGCCCGAAGTTACAACGGCACTGGGAAGAAAAAAGCGACTTATCAGTGTTTTTCACACACCCATTGTAGCATGTTGGTCATGTGATCAAAATTCAGACACTTGACAGTTGTAAAACGGGGCAAATCTCTTGCTTAGCGACAGAAATTTCGGGTTCGATTTCGGTCATAAGTCAAGGATTACCTGTATAGCATTTGTCCCTTGGCGAATGTCTTAAAAGATACGTTTCTTAGCCCTAGCAACTTTTAAGACCTCTGTACTTCAGTGACTGGCTGGGGAATTCTGGGAATTGAAGTCCACGCGTCTGAAAAGTTGCTACGGTGGAGAAAGAGTGACTGAAAGGCTCTGCATGGTTGAAGAGAGCTTCCAACCCTTGGAGTGTCCTCTGTGGGCTGACTGATTAGAGATCTCCATAATCGGAGAAGATCTTGTATGCATTTCTATCCGACTGCAGCTTTTCCTTCAGGAATTCAAGGTGGCACAACTTAACAATTTCCCCCAGGATACCCATCCTGTAAACTAAATAGTGGTCCAGCCTCCTCCACCTTTGCAGCTGAGAACTGCTTCTCATCTGTACCTTCAGGGTGATGTCGGAGGGGGTTTTCACCGAGTGTTCACACCTTGGTGATCAGCGTGGCACGGGGGGGGACGGACGGGGGGGACGGGACACCAGCCGTTCTTTTTCCCAACAAGCAGCAGAGCCACCAAATGCCTTCTTGCTTTCCATAGGTTGGTGATCGCTGCTACGAGGAGAAGATGTACGATGCAGCCAAACTTCTGTACAACAACGTCTCCAATTTTGGCCGCTTGGCCTCCACGCTGGTTCATTTGGGTGAATACCAGGCAGCAGTTGATGGAGCCCGGAAGGCAAATAGCACAAGAACCTGGAAGGAGGTAAGTGCTGGGCCTCCTGCTGCGGCCCCCTCCCTAACTTTCAGGTTTCACCCCAGAAGATGGTGAAGGGGCTCAACAAGGAGGAAAATATGTCCGATCAGAAGTGATGCATCTACGTTTGTTGGTTCGTTCATCCGCCTTTATTATTTTTTACAAATAACTCGAGGCAGCAAACATATCCCACTCGCCTCCCTCCTCCTCTTTTCCCCCACAACAACAACCCGGCGAAGTGGGGTTGGGTTGAGAGAGAGTCATTGGCCCAAAGTCACCCGGCCGGCTTTCGTGGTCAAGGCAGGATTACCAGTCTCGGCAGCAGAGACAATAAGGCAGGGGCATCAAACTCAAGGCCCGTGGCCCACGGGGTGCTTAAATTTGGCCCACAGGGCCACCCTGGAAACAGCGAAGGAACGGCCCGCGCTGCCTCTGCTGGTGAAAACGGAGCTCCGTTTTTCGT
>JANHFL010004075.1:21855-35784 GCA_032468155.1 Oxyrhabdium leporinum | reverse complement strand
CCCCAGCAAGCCCTCTCTGTGTGACCGCACAGGACGCTGGGAGTTTGTACAGACAATGCGGTCCTGCAGATATCCTGCTGGGGGGAGACCTCTACTATCACCCAGCCAGATGCCTGCCCCATCAAAGTTGTGCTGGAAGGCTCCAAGAAGCCCCAGTGGTCGATTGGAGTGGGGAAGAAAGACAACTGGGATGGCAGAACCAGAGGAGTCACCCTTACCCATGGCAGCAAACAACCAGGCTGGAAATGCGATCTGGAAGCCCTGTCAGACCAAGAAGAAATGACTGAGGAACCAGGTGGGGACGATCAACTCAAAAGATGTGTCATGTGACTCATGATGGAAGCTTTTGAGGACCTTGGAGTAAGGGGGGAGCTGGATCATCGCCAGAAAGGGGGAGAGGTTGTAGCGGCAGCCAATGAAGCCGAAACCATAATTTTGGATCCAGCAGCCGCAGGCCCAGCTGATGCTGCCACAGTAGCAGCAGCCACCCTGCCAAACCTGCCCCGCATAGTGCCAGTTCCTGCGAACATCCCCATTCAGCCCAGAGCACCGCAGCTGGAGAGGAAGACCCCCCCCCCGGGAGTGAAGTATGATGGTGACCCACAACGACTGGGATTCTTCCTGGCACATGTCCTCATGTACATGCAAAAGTATGGGCTCAACGATCCCCTAGTGGACCAAAAAGCCTATGACCGCATCAGAACAGTGAAGCAAGGTCGCCAGCCAGTAGCCGAATACACTGAAGAATTCCGAGACCTCGCCTGCAGGGTGGATTGGCTGGAAGACATCCTGGTGAGCTGGTTCAAGGATGGCCTGAACAATGACCCTACCAGGCTTGCCTAGCCAGAGGAGCCCCAAATCGTCTGCATGAATAGTACATCCTATCTGAAGAGGTGGAGATTGACCTGGTCAGGAACCAGTACCGAGCAGGGAGAACCTGGAAGAGATCCCCACTCCGGGGGAAAAGGGAAGCATCCAAGCCACAAACCACCCTCGCACTGAGATCATCAGCTTGTTTCAAGTGCAGGAACTCCTTTGTGCAGCTGAGTGCCATTTGAAAACCCCTGCCTGGAAGCCTGAACTCCTGTGAGGGGGAAAGCCCATGAAAATCATCCCCCATGGGAAAAACACCACACTGAGAAGTAGAGAGGCCATGGAGTTTTGCCCCCTCACAAAATTGGGGGAAGGAACTCTAGCATTACCAGGGGAAGGACTGAATCTATCCAAAAGCAACCCTGAAGACCTGCTGGTAAGCGACCCAATTGAACCACTTACCCTGCCCCTAAGACTATTCATCCCCAAGCTGTAAAACTCTCAGCCTTCTTGGACTCAGGGTGCACCCGGTGCTTAATTAGCTCAACTCTGGTGGGGAAACTGGGCATCCACCTGCGGAAGCTAAAAATCTCCATTGCATTTTGACAGTTAGATGGATCAGTCACGGGGGAGGGGGGAGCTGGCAACTTTTGCCACAGAACCTCTAGACATAGCAATGGGGACTCATGATGAGAGACTCACATTTATTGTGGCATCCAGAATGGAATGGTCACTAGTCCTGGGACTCACCTGGCTGAGGAAGTGGAACTCCAGAGTAAACTGGAAGCAGGGAACCCTAAGATTCCAATGGGGAGTGACTGGACCAGGTGGTCGAAGGGAAGAACTGGGAGGAATCCGAAACAAAGAAATAGCTGTGGCCGGGAGAGCCACGCCAACCCAGGGCATTCCCAAGGAATACAAGGACTTAGCTGAAGTGCTCAGTGAAGAGGCCTCCGACAAGCTCCCCCTGCCCCACTATCCCACAGACTGCGCCGTTGAAATCCTCCCAGGCGCCAAACTACCAAAACCCAAGATACCAAAATCCAAGCATGTCCCCCCGAGAACTCAAGGAATTAAGGATCTTCATAGATAAGAACCTGGCTTCATCGAACCAACACGACCAAAAATTGCCGCCCCAGTGCTGTTCCAAGAAAAGAAAGATGGGGCTTTATGCCTATGCATAGATTATAGAAATTTAAACATTGTAAGCGTAGAGAATCTGTAATCCCTTCCCCTCATGAAGGACATGTCAACCAGGGGGACATGTTAGCTAGGGGGAAAATCTTTTCAAAATTGGACTTAAGAGAAAGGGGAAAGGGGGCTTGAGAGAAGCTTACTACCGAATCAGGATTAGGGAACGGGACGAATGGAAAACAGCTTTTAACACCCCCTTGAGGTGCTACCAATTCAAAGTGCTCTCATTTGGACTACAAGGTGTTACTGCCATGTTCATGCAACTCATAAACTAGGTGCTCCATGAGCACCTATACAAAGGGGTTCTTGTGTATTTAGATGACATTTTAATATACACTGAAACCAAAACTGAGCACATAAAATGTGTCCAGGCAGTCCTAAACAAACTCCACGCTGCTAAGCTTTACACAAAAGTGTCTAAATGTGAATTCCACCAGGATAAGATGGGATACCAGATATCCCACGAGGATATCTATTGGGATACCAGATATCCCACGAGGAGATGGACCCAGGGAAAGTGCAAGCAGTGATTGACTGGGCCCCTCCCCACATGCACAAGCAACTGCAGTGTTTCCTGGGGTTTGCAAACTTCTATTGACAATTTATCCCGGCTTTCGTGCAAATTACTCCACATCACTAACCATTTGAAAACAAAAGGTGGGGGGACAAACCAAAGCCAAAACAGCCCCTAAACTGGGCTATGGAATGCCAGGCAGCATTCAAGAAACTGAAACAATTATTCTCAGCTGAACTCATCCTAAAGCACCCAGACCCAGAAGAACCTTTTGTCATACAGGCAGATGCCAGCAATGTGGCTGTCGGGGCCATCCTACTCCAAGAAATTGAACAGTGCCAACTACAACCCTGTGCATACATGTCTAAAAAATTAACACACACTGAATAAAGATGGGCTATCTGGGAGAAAGAGGCATATGCTGTGTGATGGGCTCTCCTTATCTTTATTTCCTAGAGGGAAATAAAATCCCTTTCAAGGTGTGGACTGATCATAAAAATCTGGAGGTCCTTAAGATCCCATGGAAACTCTCCCCAAAACAGGTATGCTGGGCTCAATATTTTAAGCATTTTGACTTCAGCCTCAAATATTTTCCTGGGGGGAAGAATTTTCTAGCAGATGTACAGTCCAGAAAACCACAATATAATAGCGGAAAACCCGAAATGATCAAATCCCTGCTCCCAGCCTTCCAGCTGGCAGCCAAGGTGATAACCAGGTCACAAGCCAAACAGGATCTTCTAGCGAACAGTGACACTGTTCAGGCATTTAAACAAGCCCTACTTAAAAATGACTGGTTCCAAGCCCATAAAAATACCTATTTACTTAAAGATGACCTGGCTTGGGTAGGGGGAAAATTATATGTTCTGGCTAGCCAGAGGCTTCCTCTCATGAAGGTATGCCATGACTCTAAACTGGCTGGCCACTTTGGGTTCATGAAAACCCTGCACCCTATGAAAAGACAATTCTGGTGGCCATCCCTCAAGAAAAACATAGAAAGCTAGGTTGCCAGTTGCCCTGTCTGCGCAGCAGCGAAAGGAAGGCAGGGAAAAACCCCTGGACCCTTACAAACCATTGCAAAGCCTTCAGCACCCTGGAGAGAGATCTCTATGGATTTTATTGTAGAGCTGCCCAAAAGTGGGGGGGAACACTGTCATTTGGGTCATAATGGACCTGTTCTCCAAACAGGCCCATTTTATCCCCTCCCAAAGAATCCCCACTGCCAAGGCACTTGCCAAAATGTTCCTACAGCACATTTATTACTGCATGGGGACCCACAAAGGATAACATCTGATCAGGGGGTTCACTTCACTTCAAAGCTCTGGAAAGCTTTTCTGGGCCTCCTGGGTACTGGCCAGGGCCTAAGCTCCTCCCACCATCTGGGCACTAATGTGGCGACACAGAGAACAAATTGCATTCTAGAACAATATTTGAGATGTTTTATTAATTATCAGCAAGATAACTGGACAGACCTCCTGCCCTTTGCAGAGGTGGTGTACAATAACTCTGTACATTCTAGCACGGGATTCACCCTGTTTCAAGTTGCAACAGGCCAGGATTTCATCCCAATGCCAGAACAACCAGTAGAGGAACCAACCACACATTCCCTTAAGGAGTGGATGCAACAATTGCAAAACGCCTGGCCAGTAGTATGATTAGCTCTAAGCGAGGCTAGGGCTGCTTTTAAAGCTCAAGTTGACAAAAAAAGAACGGAACTAAAACCTTTCAAAATAGGTGATAAGGTCTACTTATCCACCAAATTCCTACAGTTCTTACAACCCTCCAGAAAGTTGGGACCTAAGTTCACAGGACCTTTCCCTATCACTAGGATCATTAACCCAGTAACCGTGGAATTACTCCTCCCCAAAACACTTAGGCTGTGTTTTACTGCAGTGTTTTACTGCAGCCTACTGAACCCAGAAATTACCTTGCCTCTAAGGCCACCTGCAGATGTTCCTCCAACCTCTATTATGATTGAGGGGGAACAACATTTCGAGATTAAAGAAATCCTAGACTCCTACACACACCATGGCTGCACACAATATCTAGTAGCCTGGAAACATTTACCCCCCTCCCAGAATGAGTGGGTAGCTAAAAACATGTTAGGGCCCCTGCATTACTGAAAAGGTTCCACTTGCAGTACCCAAACAAACCAAAATAACTCACCGTGTTGTTTCTCTTTGTGTTTTCTTTACAGGTGGACCTCTCATTTTTCTAGGGGGGGGGCAGCATGTCAGATCCCTATTGTGATACTGACATACTGTATTTGTGGGGAGGGGGCCCCTGGATCATTTATTCACTTATTGCCCTCTTCCTGTTTTCTACATATCCTGTAATTCCTTAGTTTATAACCCTAGCTCTGGCACCTATCTGCCCTGTGCTTTGATTAGCCTTTGGGGAATGTGTAAGGGGGAAGGGCCATCTGTTCTGTCTCAGCTCTGAAGTCTCCGGAGAGAAGCGCCTGGGAACAGTTCTTTATCTTCTTCCCAGGATGACCGTTTTCACAACATCTTTGCACCTGTGGATTGGCTCATTCAAGATCAGACTGAGGGGACAGGTTTCTAACTCCCTTATCCTAATGGAATTGCCGAAGGGGAACTTAGATCCAGCTTTGCTTTTGTCTTGCAATCACTTTCTTTTCAATAAAAGCTTCCCTTTGAAACATTGACATTTCAAGAGTTCGTGTTTCTTGAACGGGGAGGAGAGGCAGACCTTACACTGCTCCTTGATGAACAACAAATAGAAACTCATATATTTAGGATGCATGATGTAAGTAAATGAAAATCCTTTTTGGTAAGATGAGGGAAATAAATGGCGATTCAAAGTAGATAAGACATATGCATAGAATCAAAGATATTAGTGGAATGTCCTTGAAAAAACTGCAGGTTATTACAATATTAAAAATAGGTCAACATGGCATGTACGTATCCCTGCAGTCAGTAGGATTGGAATCCAACTTGATGGAACCTAACTAACTCACTTGGATATATATATGGATATTTGTAAATTCTTGAGACTCAAAATGAAAATGGGGAGTTTATAAATTTTTAAAATAAAGAAACAGCATGACCAATTAAACAGGGTTACAATCCTTCATTAATCAATATAAGATACTGATTTAATCCCAAATCAGGACAATGTTCTAACCTCCTGGATTTTAAATATGAATAGCTTGTAAAAATAAAAGTGCTGATAAGTATTTGGTTAGGTGTTTGGGAGAGATCCAAAAACTCTCCATAAAATAATACTAATCTTTTTGGAAAAAAATCATTAGCTTGTTCAAGTGATGCCATTAAGATACAGAACTGTGAATCTGCCTTACCCTTCTTTGGATGTAGGCAGTTTTTCCTCCAAAACATGAAGTACCAAAGCAGCCTTTCCAAAGTATATCAGATTTGAATATACACACAATCTCCTTATGCAAATATTCTATGGAATCACACTGTATCTGCCCCACACCCAGATGCACCCCAACTCTCTTATCCCCAGCAAAATACATATGTACAGAATATATGTAAATACATAAAATTTCTCAATGCACATGCACACACACATGGTAGGATATTTGCTAAAGTGAAACAGGGAGCTACCATAAATAGTGTAGTTGTAGGTAAGGTTCTTGGAAATGTTGTAATCCAAGATGGATGAACTCTCTGGAATAAAAAAAAAACTGGACTTACCAGATCTTGGACTTAGTAAAAGTGACAAGCAACATTTTCCCTTATACTGTCCTGTTTTTCCAGGAAGACCTCTAGTTGGATTTACCTTGAGTAGTTCTTTGGGGAAATCACTACCTTGATTGAGACCTTCCAGATTCCCAATGAAATCTGAGCAAGACATTCGCTTCCCAATGTTCTATAAGGAGGAAGAGAGGAAAGAAGGAAAAGTGACTAGATCATAAGTTTAGCAAAACTATTTCAATTAAGTATTCTGGAAAAATTATGTCACAAAATATGGGTAGTGGGTGGTGTGGCTTTTTTAGAAAAAAAAAAAGGATAGAACTTTATCGAGGATAATTAATGATATCTTAGTAGCTCCTTTCTCTAAAAAGTCACTGAAGATTACAGCCCCCAGAAGTTTCCAGTCTCTGCACAAAAAGTGTTTACACACTAATGGGACTCTTTGAGGCAATGTGGTTTTTCTGCCTCAAAGTGTCCCATTGGCGTGCAAATGAAGCTTCCAGTCTCCACACGAAAAGTGTTTACATACTAATGGGATGCTTTGAGGCAGTGCGATTTCACTGCCTCAAAGTGTCCCATTGGTTTGAAAACACTTTTCATGTGGAGCTGGAAGCTCCTGGGTGCCTTGATCTCACAGAATTTCAGGCACTGATCCAGTTTTGCAAAAAATGGGTGCCTGAAGTCCTATGAAATCCAGAAGCTTCCAGTCTCTGTGCGAAAAGTGTTTGCATGCCAACAGAAGGCTTGAAGCAATGCAATTTTGCTGCCCCAAAGCCTCCCGTCAGCATGCAAATGCTTTTCCGCACCAAGACTGGAAGCCTTTGGGGGAAACTCACTGAAGCTACCCGTCACTCTGGAAGTGGCAGGCAGTCTTGGTGAGTCAGAGAAGCCAAGCATGGCGTACTTGTCCCTGTCTCCCTCTCTTCTCACTGCTTCTCTTTTGGAGCGCCAGGAACAGGCAAAGAACCTGCAGCAGAGAGGCTGGAGAGGAGACATCTCACTAAATCTTCACAAGGTAAATGAGTCTCCACAGACCCAGTGCCCATGGCTGGGGTTGGGGAGAATAGGCAGGGTGAATGTTGCAGTACCTCTGTAGTTATTTGTAAGGGTGAACAACTGCTGTGGTGCTGCAACATTTGTAATCTCGGGACTGTGTCATAAGTACTTGTTGTATGTGTGTGTTATGTTGCAACTTTGAATGGTCGCTAAGTGAAGTGTCGTAACTCCAGGATTACCTGTACAGTGAGTCCTCCTCCATGTGAATATTCTGACTGCAGGAGAAGGCAAAGGAGTTGGCAATCTGCAGGGTTTAAAATGGTCTTCTGGAGACTCTTACCCACCCAGCCCTGTAATTCTGTGTCTTCATGATCATTTATCTTTTGCTCCTGGAGAGAACAGATCCATCCAGCAGCCAGTTTTCTTTTTTCTTTTTCACTACACTCAACTCAAATGCACCAGGTCTGATGATTTAAAAAGCATAAGGCACTTACATGTCCATGAAGGTCTGTATTTAAAAGCATCAAGGCACAAGCCAGAGTGTGGGCTCCATCTGTGGCACAAGCACCAAAGAGAAATAATCAGTTTGGGCACTTCTTATTGTAATTATTGTTAATTAACTTCTAATGTGTGATCCTCACTCGAGAAAAAGAATTTTATTTACTTTTCTATTATTATTATTATTAAAAATATATCTTCATGCATGTATAGAAAAATAGAAGTAAAACTATTAAACCCTTGTTGCACCTATTGCCAGATAATTCACCGTTACAATGTATATTTGGAGAATTGATATATATATATATATATATTAATACTTCACAAAAATAATTCCTAAGAATGGTTTCAAGATTCTTTTCATTAGTATTAATACTGAGTTAGACACTGCCTTTCTAAATTTTTCACCCAAATGTGCATGGCTATTTTCAGCTTTAAAGCACTCCAGTTCTGGAATGATGGGACCAAATATAAGATTGCTTGTAAAAGTGCCTGTTGCCATCACTTATATTCTGCTTGTAGGTTATCATTTTTGCAGATGTTAAAGGCATTATAAGTGTCCAGTGTTCTCTTCTGAAGGAAGCAGATATAATCGAGCAAGATTTTTAATTTATTTTATGTCACCTTCAGAAGGGATGGTTTTGGGATTGCACTCATAATAGCGTTGTGAAAAGTGAGCTAGGATCCGTTCCCGTTCTTGAGTTTCTCCCATGAGGGTCAGCTCCTTCAGAAAAGACCTGAAGAGAAAAGGAAGACATATGTAAGGTCCTGCCTCTCCCTCCCGTTCAAGAAAGCATGGACTCTCGAAACCTTAGGATTTCAAAAGGAAACTTTTATTGAAAGGAAGTGAATGCAAGAAATGCAAAGCAGGGTCTGAGTTCCCCCCAGGCAAAACCTCTAAGTTTTTATGATCAGTCCAGACTTCGAAAGGGAAATGCCTCCAAGTGAGGAGAGCCCACTGTACTGCATATGCCTCTTTCTCCCAGATAGCCCATCTCTGTTCAGTGTCGGTTAGTTTTTTAGACGTGTATGCACAGGGCTGCAGTTGGCCTTGCTTGCTTTCTTCAAGACGGCTCCGACTGCTACATCACTGGCTTCTGTCTGTATGATGAATGGCTCTTCTGGATCTGGGTGTTTTAGGACTGCTTCAGCTGAGAACAACTGTCTCAGTCTATCAAATGCTGCCTGGCATTCCATGGTTCAGTTTGTGGGCTGCTTTGGTTTTGGTTTGTCCCCCTCCCCTTTGTGTTCAGTAGATTAGTGATTGGGAGCACAATTTGTGCAAATGCTGGGATAAATTGCCGGTAAAAATTTGCAAACCCCAGGAAGCTTTGTAGTTGTTCATGGGTACAGGGGGGAGCCCAGTCAATCACTGCTTGCACTTTCCCTGGCTCCATTTCCATGCCCTTGTGGGAAATCCTATATCCCAGGTAGTCAATTCTATCTTTGTGAAATTCACATTCAGAAAGTTTTGTGTAAATTTTGCAGCACAGAGTTTGTTTAGGACCACTTGGACAAGCTTTATGTGCTCAGTTTTTGTCTTGGTGTATATTAAAATGTCATCTAAGCACACCAGAACCCCTTTGTACAGGTGCTCATGGAGTACCTTGTTTATCAGTTGCATAAACACAGCAGGGGCGTAATCCAAATGGAAGCACTTTGAATTGGTAACACCCCAAAGGAGTGTTAAAAGCTGTTTTCCATTCGTCCCCTTCCCTAATTCACTGGTAAGCCTCTATTAAGTCCAGTTTTGAAAAAAAAAAATCCTTTGGAGAGGTGGACTAACATATCTTTTATGAGGGGAAGGGGTATACATTCTCCATGCTCACAGTGTTTAAATTTCTGTAATCCACACAACGGCGCAAAGACCCATCTTTCTTCTCTCAGAACAGTACCGGGGCAGCAACTTTTGGTCATATTGGTTCAATGAAGCCCCTCACAAGGTTTTTATCTACGAAAGCTCTCAACTCCTCGAGTTCCCAGGGGGACATGCTATACATTTTTGGTTTTGGTAGTTTGGCTCCCAGGAGGATCTTAATAGCACAGTCTGTGGGCCAGTGGGGGGGAAGAGCTCGTCGGAGACTTCTTCACTGAACACCTCAGCTAGTTACTCCCTGGGGATGTCCTTGGTTGGCGCGGCCTTTCCTGCCATCACTGTTTCTTTGTTTGGGTCTCCCCCCAGTTCCTTCTTTCGGCCCTCGGGTCCAGTCACTCCCCATTGAAATGTTAGTGTGGCCTTTCCTGCCATCACTGTTTCTTTGTTTGGGTCTCCCCCCAGTTCCTCCTTTCAGCCCTTGGGTCCAGTCACTCCCCATTGAAATCTTAGCATCCCCTGCTTCCAGTTCACTCTGGGGTTCCACTTCCTCAACCAGGTGAGCCCTAGAACTAGTGGCTATTCCATTCTAGGTGCCACAATGAAAGTGAGTCTCTCATCATGAGTCCCCATTGCTATGTCCAGAGGTTCTGTGGCAAAAATGGCTGGTCGTGTCCCGTCCCCCCCGCGACTGATCCATCTAACTGGCAGAATGTGATAGGGGTTTTTAGCTTCCGCAAGTATATGCCCAATTTTCCCACCAGGGTTGGGCTAATCAAACACAGGGTGCATCTTGAGTCCAAGAGAGCTAAGATTTTTACTCCTTTCCCCCAACTGGGGACAAATAGTCTTAGGGGCAGGGTAAATGACTCAACTGGTTCACTTACCAGTGGGTCATCTTCAGGGTTGCTCTGAGATGGATCTGATTCCTCCCCAGGTGATGCCGGAGGTCCTTCCCCCAATTTTGCGAGGGGGCAAAACTCCATTCTCCACTTCTCAGTGCGGTGTCTTTTCTTGAAGGGCTTTCCACTGGCTTTTGAGCAGGCTTTTGAGCAGGAGGGCTTTCCACTGGCTTTTGAGCAGGAGTTTTTGAATGACACTCAGCTGCACGATGCCCCTCCTTCCCGCATTTGAAACAGGCAGATGATCTCGGTGCCAGGGGGGTTTGCAGCTTGAATGGCTCCCGCTTCCCCTGGGATGTGGATCTCTTCCAGCCTCTTCCCCCTCAGTACTGGTTTCTCCACTTCTTCGGCCAGGATGTACCAGTCGTGCAGACAGTTTGGGGCCCCTTGAGCCAGGCAGGCATGGTAGAGGTCATCATTCAGGCCGTTTTTTGAACCAGCTTGCTAGGATGTCTTCCAGCAAGTCCACTCTGCAGGCGAGGTCTTGTAACTCTTCAGTGTATTCATCTACCGGCCGGCACACCTGTTTCACAGTTCTCATGCGATCATGAGCTTTCTGATCTGCCAAGAGGTCTTCAAATCAGTGGTGGAATCAGGAATCAGTTGAAGTTCCACAGTTCAGGGTTGTCTGCGTTGTGGAGGTCATCATCCATTGGGCAGCTGCCCCTTCCAAGGCCAGGGTGATGACTCAGACCCAAGTGCCATGGGTCTGGAAATCCCTGTACTCCTGCATGTACATGAGGACATATGTCAGGAAAAACCCCAGTTGCTGTGAGTTGCCATCATACTTCACTCCCCGGGTGGGTCTTTCTCTCCAGTTGCAGTGCTCTCAGCTGGCCAGGAGCAATTACAGGGGCCGGTGCTGCGCAGTGTGGGTTCACCAGGATGGCTGATGCCCCCTCTGCCACATCTGCTTGACCTGCTGCTGCTGGATGCAGAGTGGCGGTGCTGGCCCCACTGGCTTCTGCTGCTGCCTCGCCCTCCTCTCTGGTGTCAATCTAATTCCCCCCTGGTTCTGAGGTTTTCAAAAGACTCCATCATGAACCGCATAACATTTCTCTTGAGGCGGTCATCTCCAACTGGTTCTTCGATCGACTCTTCCTGGTCAGACAGGACTTCCAGCTCGCGTTCCAGCCCAGTTGTCAATTGCCCCAGATGAGGGTGACTCCTCGGGTTCTTCTGTCCCAGTTATCTTTCTTCCCCACTTCAATTGACCATCTGGGCTTCATGGGGGCCTCCAAAATGGCTTCACTGTCTTTGATGGGGCAGATGGAGCTGGCCTCTGGCTGGGTGGTGGTGGAGGTCTCACCCCAGCATTCTCCCTCTCCTTGCTCACCACTTTGCTCGGACATTGTGTGGAAGGTCCCCTTGCTAGAGAAAGTTTGCTTCTCCGGGTTAACCACTTTTGCAGACCCTGCTTTATGTAAGGTCCTGCCTCTCCTTCCTGTTCAAGAAAGCATGGACTCTCAAAACTTTAGCATTTCAAAAGGAAACTTTTATTGAAAGGAAGTGAATGCAAGACAATGCAAGATGTTGTGGAAACGGTCATCCTGAGAAAGAGATAAGGAGTTGTTCCCATTCACTTCTTCTGTGAGGCTTCTGAACTGAGAGAAAACAGATGGCTCTCCCCCCTTGTACATTCCCCAAGGTAAATCAAAGCACAGGGCAGAATAGGTGACAGGGTAAAAGTTATAAACTAAGGAATTACAGGATACATAGGAAACAGGATGAGAGCAATGTGAGTAAAGGAATCTGGGGTTCCCACTGATACTGATGGCAGTATCACAGTTACATGATAGTCTAATAACCACTGCTCTAGGATTTCCTGCTTTTACTCTGGAACAGTGACACTTTCCTGTCTTAGTCCCATCAACACCATAGCAACAGCTCCTGGCCAAAGGTTACAATTCCAAAACATTCCCACACAGGTAACCAACAAGCTGTGCAATCTCACCATGCCAGGAATGTAGCAGGGAATCACTAAAGCAGAGACACAAAGGTCTAAAATCAGGATATTCACTGTAAATTC
This sequence comes from Oxyrhabdium leporinum, assembly GCA_032468155.1. Lineage (NCBI taxonomy): Eukaryota > Metazoa > Chordata > Lepidosauria > Squamata > Cyclocoridae > Oxyrhabdium > Oxyrhabdium leporinum. The sequence continues at coordinate 23,348 of JANHFL010004075.1, read as the reverse complement.
TGATTCTGAAATAATAGTTAATTGTTCCTGAACTTTTCCCAACCCTGCTGGCTGTAATAAGAGTCTTGTAATATTAAGAATTTATTTTTGTTCTGTTTCTTTTATTTTTTTCAAACCCAAACAAATGTTAGAAAGAAATTATGTAAAAGTAGACTATCAGCAGAATCACACTCTGAAAACAGAATCAAATTTAGTGTGGTAAGGAACAGCTGGCAAGGAAAGATTTAGTGTGAAAACTGGCCAGATCCAGCCAGGAGCTATGGATTAAAAAAAACAAAACAAAATAGGAAATAAATCTTTTGCCCATTTATGGGAAAAGTAGCAAACAAGTTACTGCTACTCTATTTGAAGCTCCTTTCTCCCTCCTGAATCACTTGATTCAGCACTAAAGAGAAAGAATCCCAGGAGTTTATCCTACCTCTTTACCTTAGAGCTAAAGAGTTACTTTGCTGAGTTAGGCAGCTATAGAAATTGAATGAAAATAAAAGCAAATAAAATAAAGAACTACTCTGCATCTTGTTTTTGAAATTGATCTGTAAGATACTTTTTAAAACAAAAATGTGGAAAAATAGTTTACATAAATGAATTCAGTTCAGAAATGAACATATTTTACATTGAAACAGAGAACGTATTTGCAAGCCCTTTCTCCATTTAAATATTAAACAGGAGAAGAGAGAGCACTAAGTTCTACAGCACTCCACATAGAATGAAGTGGCTGGGCTTCTCCTGTCCTATGAACACTGGCTGGAAGCAGACTCAGAGGAAGGAGGAGCACCAGCATATCATGGAACTGCCTACTCTCAACCACTGAAGCTGGCCAGAAAAATACTATTATTTATAACAGGGGTCCTCAAACGTTTTAAACAAGGGGCCAATTCATGGTCCCACAGACTGTTGGGGGGGGGCAGATCAGCTGGGTGGGTGTGGCTAGGTGGTCATGTAACTGGGTGGGCGTGGCTAGGTGGTCATGTGAGTGTGGCCAATTTAGCAGTCCATTTTGCCAATTTAGCAGTCCATTAAACAATACACACAAATTAAACGTTAAATTGTTTTGCTCCTGGGAGTGTTTTATTTGCTTTGTTTGCATATTGCTTTTTTGATTGACTTTTCTTTTTACTAAATCGTTTTTTAAGTTATTTAGGAGTCTAGTGGTCCATTTCAGGAAACTCAGTTTTGCAACAATTCTTCTCGGCCCCAAGGAGCTTACAATCAACACGTAGAACAAACCAGGGAAGGTATTCCTTCTCCTTATTTTGGGTGGGTGGGAGGCAAGGAACTCAGCCCAAGAGCAAAGGAGCAGGTTTATGTCTATTCCAGAACCTGGAAACAGGCGCCCTCAGCAGCAATCTCCTGCATGTTCCCCGGCCAAGTCCCCCAAACAGCACGGGCTCAATGCCACAACAGACAAGAAGGAAAAGGGGTGCTTCTCCTCTGGGCTTGATTCCTCTGCCCCCCCCCCCCAATAGCTCCCTTGCCAAGATAACATGTTTCAT
>JANHFL010004075.1:0-15271 GCA_032468155.1 Oxyrhabdium leporinum | reverse complement strand
AAAGACCAGGATGTTCAGGAAAGGAAGGAACCAGCAGAAGGAATGGAGGGGAAAGCAGAACCGAGAAACCAGCGAAAAGAAGACAACAAGGAGGAGATATCATCAAAATTAATAATGTCTAAGGAATTTAAACAGGAGGAAAACATTTCAAAAGACTTAAAAAGAGAATGGGAGAAACAGGAAGATATTTTGGGAAAGGAGATAAGGGTTAGAACAGATAGCTTTAAAATTCTACAGTGGAAAAGGGTAAGGAGGGGAGAAAAAGTTGGATTGAACAGTCAGGATGCAGATGTAGATAGAGTTAAAGATTCAAGAGAAGAATATCAGAGGCAAGTCAAAAAAAGAATAAAATTTAAGGTACGGATGCGGCCAAGAGACGATGGATAGAAAAAAAAAGAGAGAGAAAAAATCCTTCAAGAACGTATTTTAACAAAAACATGTGTATTAACATTAGAATTATATAGACTAGATAATTATTTTGTATGTACTGTGATAGGCACTAGGATAATATTTTAATATAAATAGATATGAAGAATGAAATATGGGAATTATGAATAAGAACTAAGTATGAATTGGAAACTTAGAGAATGAATGATGGTATTATTAACATACCTAAATAATATAATGATTAGCAGTGAAATAATAAAATTAAACAATGCATAATTAGATAATGAAAGAATATATTTTAATATAAACATGTATTAAAAGTAGAATTACAGGGATTGGATGAATGGAAGGAAGATGAATAGATCTACCCTATATATCCAAAATGATATTGTGATTGGTATTAGAATTGTATACTGAAACACTGAACAATGAAAGAATGAAGGATGAAACTTTAATATATATAGATGTGAAGAGTTAAATAAGGGAAATATGAATAATAAAGCAGGTGAAAGATGGAAGACAGAAAAGACATGTCTTTGAATACTATGGTGACATGAATAAAAGTTAGAATAGAAATAGAAATAAGAGGGGAATAACAATATACACATTTTAACATAACAAGATATATGTAAATAGGAGGAAGGCTTAGAAATTGAATGGCGGTAGCATTAGACATGCTTAAACAATATGAAACAATGAAAATGAAATGTAATAACCATGAGTAATAATATATTTGTACTCCAAAATGTATGATACCCAGGTATCACACTGTTCACACATTGATATGTATAAGCAATATAAAATTAAAAAAAACTTGACTTTTTAAAAAAAGCATTTGATTCTGTTCCACACAGCTGGATTGAGAAATGCTTATACATTTTTTAAATTAGCAGCAACATCCAGAAATTACTGAAGACTTTTTCAAGAACTTGGATCAAAAAACAAGAAAACTAATGACAATGCACCATGTTCGGCATCCAAAAAGTGATATTGATCGATTGTACTTGCCAAAATCTGAGGGTGGCAGAGGACTCTTACAGATGAAACAAACCATGGAAGAGGAAAAACAAGGCTTAAATGACAACACAAAAAAGCAAAAGAGCCTTTGCTGAAGGAGGTGAACAAGGGAAACCTCTTGAAAACAACAAGATTGAAAGAAAAATATCAAATGGAAATAGTTGAGCATTGAGTTTCTAAGTGGAAAAAGAAACCTATGCATAGTCAATACCTGAAGGACATTGAAGGAAAGGCAGATACAAAAGTAATACAGCTGGTTGAAATCAGGGATGCTGAAGAAAGAAACTGAAGGCTTCATTTTGACTGTGCAAGAACAAGCCTTGCAGACTAATTCCATGAAAGCAAAAATTCAACATGTCAGACATCAAATGTCACTTATGCAATGAGAAAGATGAAACAGTAGATCACCTTCTCAGTGACTGCAGCAAAATTTAACAGACTATCTACAATAATCATGATTGAGTTGCCAAAATCATATACTGGAAACTCTGCCAGAGGTTTGAGTTCAAATGCAGTAAAAATCACTGGAATTCAGTCTGTCATTTTTACTTCAATAACTGTCTGGTTTGGCACAGCAAGCAAACAGGACAGATACAGACTTCAACAGATAATTAGGACTGCAGAAAAAACAATTGCAACCAGCCCACCTTCTACTGAGGTTTTGTATACTTGCATGAAACAGAAAGAGGTCTGAAAAAATATCTGTAGTCACCTTACTTCCTGGACACAATCTATTTCAATTTCTCCCCTCAGGACACTGCTATAGAGCATTGCATACCAAAACAACCACACATAAAGGTATTTTCCCCCCATGCCATCACTCTGCTGAACACTGAATTCCCACAGTACTGTCTCATTTCTCAAGAGGTAGAAATATGTTGACAGATTTGAACATTGAGCCTTATCAAACAAAGTGCAATTTAGTGGTGAGAAAAGTAAGTTCCTACACTTAGGCGAGAAAAACCAAATGCACACATGTGAGAAGGACCTCAGATCACAGAACAAAACAAAATAACAGAGCCTTGGAGGTCTTCTAGTCCAACTCCCTGCTCAAGCAGGAGACCCTATACCCGTGATGGCGAACCTATGGCATGCGTGTCAGAGGTGGCACACAGAGCCCTCTCTCTGGGCAAATGAGCCATCGCCCCAGCTCAGCTCCACCACGCATGTGCATGTGGGCCTCCCACCGGCCAGCTGGTCTTCGAGTCTCTGCCATGCATGCATGGGGTGCATGTGTGGGGTTGCACATGCATGTGTGGGGCAGGGCACCCATGCAGGGATCATGCATGCATGACTGGGGGTGGGATGCACATGTGGGGGTTATGTGCACATGCACAGGGCATTGGGGGTCATCCACGGGGGTGTGGGAAGGTCATGCATGCATGCATGGGGATGGGGCGCATGAATGGTACGCACACGTTGCATTTTGGGGATGTTCATGCGCTTGCTTTGGGCACTTGGTGCCGAAAAGGTTAGCCATCACTGCCCTATACCTTTTCAGACAAGTGGCTATCCAGTCTCTTCTTAAAAGCTTCCAATGATGAAGCACCCACAGTTTCTGAAGGCAAGCCATTCCACTGGTCAACTGTTCTTAGTGTTAGGAAATCTCTCCTTAGTTCTAGATGCTTCTCTCCTTGATTAGTTTCTATCCATTATTTCTTTTCTTGCCTTTTGGTGCTTTGGACAATAGGTTGACCCCTCTTCTTTATGGCAACCCCTCAAATATTGGAACACTGCTATAAATGTCTCATCTAGTTCTTCTTTTCCCTAGACAAACCAAATCATCTTTGTTGCTATTTTCAACACTCTTTCCAGTCTCTAAATCTTTTTTATAATATGGTGACCAAAACTGGATGCAGTATTCTAAGTGTGCTCTTATTAAGCCTTTATAAGTGGTACTAATACTTTATGTGATCTTGATTCTATCCCTCTGTTAATGCATCATAGGATTGCATTGGCTTTTTTGGCTGCTGCTGCACAGATCCTCTGCTCATTCTGAAGGCAACTTCCTGCTACATTTAAAGAGTACAATTTTCTTCCTTGTGTTGCCTTAAATGATTTCATCTATTTGGGCTAGAATGTTTTTGTTTGCTGGTAGGCTAACCTCAGTAGTTTATTTGTTAGTTTCCAGAGGAAGAACCACTCTTCAACTGAGCAAATGCGTAGCATGATCTCTAATATTTTTCAAGTACTTCTCTTTACGTTTTTTTGTTATAATAGTACAATCAATTCAATCCCCGCCTTTTTCTTTAAGGAATTTCTAGGATTATTGATTTTTTTAGTCAGTTGAAATAGAAGGCTTTCTCCACAACCCTCCAATGTTCCATATGTTTGCTGGGCAGTGTGGAAGCTGAGGATGAAATCTACTCTTTAGTCAATTATAAATATTTATTTATTAAATTTATATGTTGCCCATCTCACTGTAAAAATGACATTGAGTGGCTTTTTACAACTTTTTGTTAAACATTCTATTTAATCTCAGAATTGTTTTGCTTCCATTGTTTATCAACCTCATTGCATTGAGAAACCAATCTTCAATTCCATATTCACATACAATATTCCACAATTCCACCAATAAAATTATTAATTTTAGCATATGCTTGCAACAATGCATCAACACACAGGTAACAAACTTTACTCATAGTCATATCTTTTTCAATGGCAAAAATCTGCCCTCTATATCCATTACTCAATATCTCTATATACTACTAAAATTCTGATTCCTGTAAACTTTAACTTGGTGAAACAATGTTCAAACATTTACAGAATGCAAAATCTGGGTCCTATGATTCCTGTGAAAGTATTGCAGAAATTTAACAAATTTTATAAAACATTTTATGACATAAACATTATCATAACCTGTGATACAATATAAAATGTCTTAAAACATTTCCTGTGCTGGTGTTTGATTATGTTATACAATTCAACATGAGCTATTTTCAAGGTAGATACATCTCTGAATATATCCCTGAATATTTAAGAATTGTTCTAAGTGTTTTATTCTGTCACTGTTGAAGGCTTTGAGGAATCTGGTAAAGAAATGTCTCTGAAACGTTGACACACGAGGTCCCAGGAGAACATCAAAGACCGCACAGCAGTTTGAAATTTTGCTTATACTAGAATTCTGCCAAATTATTTTCACAGGTAGACTTTATAAACATATTGGACTTTTGTTGTTTCGCTCTTTGTACATGGAAAATGTTACTGCATTGTTCCAATTGTCGGGACAAATATAATTTGCATATGTGGTAAAGAAATTGCACTGCCACTCCATAAGCAATCATAATCTTTATTTTAAAAAGTCTCTATTTATCCGCAGCTTTATTGTTTTTTAACATTCTTGAAATGTATGGTTTACATTTTATTAGTCTTAAAAACTGGCATTTATATCATCAATTTCAATTCTGTTTGAGATATTATTAATCACATTCAAATCCCTGAAATTTCTCCTCCGAAATTCCCTATTTTAGTTTCATTCTTGTATTAACTCTTATTCTATTCATCCTGCTTGGAGGCTCTTTGGTTAGCATATTTTATTGATTTCCAAAACAGCTTTCTATTCAATCAAAACCAGTCTGTTAATCATAGCATTGTCAAATGAAGCTTTCATGTAATGCTTTTTAGTAACTTAGAGTACACAAGGTGACCATCTTCAGTTGGCCCGTGCAACATGCAGCATTTCTTGCTAATGTTAAGGACACAGTACCATACTTAGGCAGTGTGCCACAAGTGCAACCAATAGCCAGGCATGTTCAGATTATGTGCAAGCTAACTTGTCTAACCTGGAGATTACCTTGCAACCCACATACTATATCTCACCAATTGGCTGGTATGTACTGATACTGTCATGATAAAATAAAATCTCATTAATTCATTTAGTGCAAACCAAGAAAAAGACAGAATATAGTTCCCTAGGCTTTATGTAAACATAGCCTTTTTTCTGCCTTGTTGCCTAGTTTCTAGTTTCACTCTTAGTACAATAATAACTATATTTTCAGTTCTTACCCTCCCCCACCTGCCTATTAGAGTAGAATCAGATAATCCTCACTATGGATCAGCTCTTAATAGATATGACATCCATCTGGATCAGCAAGGAACAGTTTCTTGGAAGATCAAATACAGTAAACAAGTTCGAGTAAAAGCAGGAAAGGAAGTTTATGCTGCTTCTATGAATTGGTTTTTAATTTTAGGTTGGGAAAGAATGACGTCATTCATTATTGTAGATAATATCTGAGTTTATTAGGAGCTTGCATAGCAATTAGCAAGACTGGTCTTAACAACTGTCTTTTCAATTCTGCCTTCAGCATTTCTAAACATGGAAATTCATGATAACTACATAGTGCAATCCACTACACGGAGTAAAGGGTGAACAGTGGAAATGCCTATCTTTCCTCTGGACTCACCATGAAGGTGCACCAGCACTTCATGTTATAAGGGGAATCAGCAACTGTGTTTCTTGGTGTTCTTATATTCCAATTTACAGGGCTTATCTCTCTCCTCTCCTCTCCTCAGAATACATATTAATCCTTACTGATCAGCAAATTAGATGTTAATTATGCTGTTTGTCTTGTCCTGTACTACATTTGTCAAATAGGCTACCTTGATTTTTAAAGCATTGCATGAGAGTTCATTGAATTCAGTGTATTTTCATTCCTTATTGTAAAAGCATGTTTTTTCGTGTTTTTCAGCACATTCTAACAAAGGAAAGGCGGAAGGCCGCGTTCTCTCTTCTCGCGGCCGGGCGTCGCATTCAAGGGAAACCTTCCGAGCCAGCTACCTGGCAACCCATTTCGGAGGAGCCTTCCCTCTCCCTCATTCTTTCCCCCCTTCTCCCCCCGCCCTCGCCCCAAGCAGAGAAAGTCCGGCCCGGCAAGTAGTTTAACTAACCTTTCTCAGCTGGAAACCGCCCTCCTCCCGTGCACTTCCCAGCCTGACTCCTGAGTCTGGCTCCCGACCTCAACGGAGAAGCCCCAGCTTTTGTCACTGTCTTTGCCAGGCTCGTGCTGGCTTTACTCACCCGGGGACGCCGCAACTCGGTCGCCTCCTTCCTTCTTGAGCCTAGCCAAGAGAAGCTGCTCCGCCCCCACCCCGCCCAACAGAGCAGCTGCCGAGCAGCCGGTAACGCCGCGCTCAAGATTGCGGCAGGCATCCCGCACTCGCCGCCGGATCGACCCCAGCGATTGGAGGTTCTCTGAGACGGCGAAGGGAGGCCGATAGCACCTGGGACCACGTCGCATCGCGATCCTCGGCAGGCGAAAGGGGCGCCGCGGCAGGGCGGGAGTGTACTGGCTTGGGACTCTCGAAGACTCGCAGCCAGTTGACGCGGCGGGCGTCTCCGCGGCCAGGTTCCGCAAAAGGTCCTGCGGGGAATCCTGCGTTTCGTTCTCGAAGCGCGAGGTGATAGGTAAAACGACCGGCAGACCAGGCCGTAGGGTTGGCACTCGGGCCCCGCGTGGGATCACCGCGTCCGTTTATATGCAGCTTATTTAATACGATTTTCATGGTTTATAATTTATACTACAAAAATCCTGTAGCGTTTACTCATAAATGTTTCGCATTAGGGGTGAAGCCTTAGGAAACTGACCTGCCTTTCCTCGATATGATGCTTGTCCTGGAAGCTCTGACTTCATCCAGGGATATCATAAGTGGGCTTTTCCCAGTCCTAACCCCATTTTAAACTACTTAATTCTGGCTTTGTCACACCTGGCTGATCTCCAGTAAACTCAGGTTCGGAGTGGGACATATTTAGTGCTTGAATGGGAGACATCAGGGTTGCAAACTGGATCCGAAAGTGCCCACCTTCCTCGAATTCTCCCAAGAAGGCCATGGCAAACCACTTTCAGACTATTGCCAAAAATCCATCATGGACATCGTTGATAAGTCTGGGTAATCTCTAAGAGCTGAGATTGGCTAAAGAGAGCCTATTCCTTAGGATATATAATTTGTTATCCACTTTGGTTTGACACCAGGCAATGGCATGTGAATTTTCCCTCACATTTTGGTGAGAGGATTTCATGTGGCCACTTCTAACCAGTCCTTTGTACTTTCCCTGAGAAACATTCTTATAGCATAGGAAGGCAGAGGGGAATATATATGGCTGTTCATCAGCCAATCTAATTTAGCACAGCTGCAGCTATTGAATCCACTGAATTGCTTGTGACAAATCTAGCAGATAGTTTTAACATCGAAAAGGTAGAGAAGGGAATTAGAGGGTCAGATACTGCATATTGGACTTAATTCTCACTAACCGAGACACGGGGTTGAGTTTATGGGAGCTTTGGGAGAGAGTGATACTGGGCCCTATTCAACAAAATGCATTTCAGTAGTGAGAAAAGTAAGGTTTTACACTTAGGCAAAAAACCCCAAATGCACAGGTATAGAATAGATGGTACATGGCTCAGCAGCAGTAACTGTGAGGGGGATCCAATTGTCCTAGTGGACAACCACTTATGTATGAACCAATTGTGTGAAGTAGCTGCTAGAAAGACAATGCTGTCCTAGGATATATCAACAGAGGGATAGTCCCAAGGTCATGTGAAGTGTTAGTACCACTTTACACTGCTTTGATAAAACCACACCTGGAATCTGCATCCAATTGTTGGTCACCTGTGGGCATGACAAGAAGTAACAGATGGAAACTTATCAAGGAGAGATCCAACCTAGAATTAAGGTGAAACTTTCTGACAGTGAGAACAATTAATCAGAAGGATGGCTTGCCTCCAGAAGTTGGTAGTGCTCCATCACTGGAGATTTTTAAGGAGAGATCGGACAGCCAGTTGTCCAGAAGAGTATAGGGTCTCTCGCTTCTGAGCCACTTCCAACTCTGTTATTCAGTTGACACATTCTCAAAATTCAAATTGTATCCATAGGCCAAACGGCTTATATTACATTATTGTGGCTTGAGATTTCTAGTCATTAATAAAGTCTGCTTTCATAGATAAAAAGGAAAAGTGATGTGACAGAAGCATACCAAGATTTCTTGAAGTGGTTTGTTTTTTTAATGCAAGGAATGAGCAAAACTTCTGATCCATGGTGTATGTTGGATAAAGAAGCTGATCTTCTTATATGCATTGTCAGTATTTGAAGGATGCTCTTTTATTTCTGATGTAATAATACACAAATGTGTGAATTACTACCAGAGATCAAGGTAATTGTTTTCTGGTTTAGATGGATATTATGCAAAATTAGACAGGATTTTAGCAGCCAATTAGTGAGAGGTTCAGTTCTTACAGATTTGCAATAAATGGCAGTTTCATTGAAGAAGTGAACAACTTATATACTTAAATAGAGGTAGAGCAAAGAACCTTGGGATTGTAACATGGTACTGAAGGAACAGCTCCACTACCTTCTAATAAAGGTGTGTTTAGAGGCAGTCTTAAACAGCCCTATCTTCTCTCTCCTCCCTCCCTTCCTCCTTCTGCCTTAGACAGTATTTCCCCAGTATTCAAACATGATTTCTCTCTACTCTTTCATATTGTTTTGGAATGTAATTGCATATTATCGCAAGAACACAAAAAATTACACCTTTTCTATGATAGCAGATGGCTGAAGAATCACTTTCACATCTGCATATCTGACATTTTTAAAACATGTAAAGCTTTGGAAATCTTTGTTGTACTATAAACTTGAGGGAAAATTCTATTATCTTGTACAGGTTGTCCTTGATTTACATCAATTCACTTAGTGACCATTTAAAGTTATAATGGCACTGAAAAAAGTTTTGCAGACTTTTGCAGACTTATGACTGTTGCAGCATCCTCATGGTCACGTGATTTACATTCAGATGCATAAGAACTGACTCACATTTATGACAGTTGCAGTGTTACTGAATTATGTTATCACCTTTTGCAACCTTCTGGCAAGTAAAGTCAATGGGGGAACCAGATTCACTTAACAACCAGGTTACTAATTTAACAACTGCAGTAATTCACTTAACAACTGTGGCAAAAAAGTCATAAAATGGGGCAAAGCTCACTTAACAAATTTTTCATTTAGCAACATAAATTTTGGGCTCAGTTGTGGCTGTAAGTTGTGGACTACCTGTATGTCAAATGTTGAGGGATGCTAAGCTTTGGAAATACAATATGCTTACCTATGCTTTATTCAGACCAATTTCCTGGAATCATACACAACACTACATAAATTAATAAAAATACTACATTCAATAACGTAAGTTGTGTATCTGGTTAGTTCGTACTTCTATGGGTTGCCAAAGATAGTCTTGATGCCTTGCTACTGAAGTTGAGTAATGTGGTTTGTAGGTAGAGGCAAGACATCAACACATGTTCTGTAAGTGCTCACCCTTTCAATTTTACATCAATTTAAAATAGTATGTTCTAGCTACTTTTGTTTCTTTTAGCTAATTTATAGTTATAATATGAAATTTATTTATTTATTTGGTCAATGACCAGCAACATTAAAGAACAAAATGAATGATAAAAAACAGAAAACACAACCAGGATCAAGAAAGAGAAGCAGGTGTAAGCTACATATCAGCAACTACAAAATAAATCAAATATGGTACACTCATAATACTCCACCATAATAATACCCTGTCTACCCATCCAACACTAATGACTAATAGAATAAAAGTTAAAATATATGTACTATAAAATTATTAGTAAATAACTAAGCAAAGTATTAATACAAATAAGGATCTTTAGTACCTTTAACTTTTTCCTTATTGTCATTGCAGAGTGCAAAATTTTGCTACTGCATGAGTGGTGGCTGGATTTAAATCCTAAAGAAGATGGTTCAGATAGAAATTATCTCTCTAATTATCTCTACAAATCTCTCTAATAGAAGGAGAATGTACATTAATCTGATGTCCCTGTTATACTTGTCCGGCAATAGGACATGTGAGATATCTTCAACTTCCCCATTGCCACCTGTACACATTTGCTTAGCTATTGCGGTATAGTTAAAATAAATACACTAGGCTACAGTAGATTTGTTAGATTTTGATTAGACTTATAAGACCTTTTTAAATTTAACTGTAACTTCTTTGAGTGAGATGAATATGGACGCGAAAGGTGCATGTAAAAGATTCTGATTGGATTTGAATAATATGAGTAAAAGAAAGACACATGGCAACAATCCAAGCTGCCCTTTATCATCAAAATTTGCTAATCAACTAAAGTTAGAAGAATATTTTATATGAAAGGAATCTGTAAGCAAAACACATTTTCTTCCCACCCCTAACAATTTTTCTTGAATCACTTGCAACATATCCAGTGCAGAATTAAGATATTTAAATATAATTAAAGATATTTAAATATAATAGCTGGAGCAGTCGGGTTATGCAGTGAGCCAGAACACAGTTGTGGTTGATTAGTACCAGAGTGCTAAGATGAGGCAATCTGCACTATGATCAGTTGCTATGGCTGTGGAGGGGGAGTTCCCCCCCACACACCTTTTTCTTCTGTGTGGGCCATGTGTGCTCTGTGATTTACTTCACAATGTCCTTGTTTACCTGACTATCTAGTTTGCTGCATATATAGTTGTAAAATATATTTATTTATATAAAGCTATAATTTTTTGTCAGTATCTCTGACTCCATTTGGACAGCTACTCTGCAATTCCTTGACAGGTTATATAGGCCCAGAAGTGCCCTGAAGCATCAGTAGTAAATTTCTCTGAGGTAAAAGTTGAGGATATAAAAACAGCACAATGCTATCTATTACAGAAATGGGAGGAAGATTTCCTGTGGTTCATCTTAATGCAATGAATTATCCCTCATGGAGCCTAAAGATGGAGATGTTTCTGCAGAGGAAGGATTTGTGTTGTAAGCAATCCTTCTGCAGATCTCAATAGGAAGGGGCAAAGACAAAATGAAAAGCACTACCCAGTATAATTTTGTGCTTAAAATATAGTCAGGTAATACATGTGCATGGGCTTACATCTGTTAGAGAATGCTGGCTGACCTTACACAGAATGTATGTAAAAGAGACTGCAAAACAGAAAAGTAACTCACCAGAAAACTTTTTAGAGCAAGGCTAAAATCTAGAGAAAGTCTGTCAGATCACTTCCAATTTATGAGGAAAACCTTTGTGGAATTAGAAGAGCGAAGAGTGATGTTTTCAGAAGTACACAAACTGTATGTTGTGCTGAGCTCCCTTAATGATACATGGGACAAGTTGTAACAAGTCTTGAGTCCATGGACGAGCATGATTTAACTATGAGTTATGTAACTGGGAGGCTTTTGGAAGAAGAACAGAAAAGAATAGAGAGAACTATAGTAATTTACAACATCAGAAAGGAACTGCATTCCAAAGAGATAACAAGATGAGAGAAAGTTTGTGTCATGAAATGCTGCTCTGCATGTGGATCTATTCAGCATATCCAGAGAAATTGCCCAGTTAAGAAGATTAAAAGATACAAGCAGGAGAGAGACAGCTCAATGACAGAAGAAGGAAGACACGCAGATTTCTATGATGACAGCAACTAGCAACTAAAGATGTTTGGTTGTTGGGCAATGGGGCAAGTGAGCATATTGTAAATAAGCCAAAACTTTTTTCCAGTCTGAGATCAGCTTTTCCAGGGATATGACAAATGGTAATCATTGTTTTGTACAGGGGCAAGGAACAGTATATGTACCATGTATTGGTAGGTTATTTTATAAGGTTTATATGTACCAGATTTAGATCACAATTTGCTGAGTGTGTCTCACTTAGACAAAGAAAGGTATTAAGTAATTTTTGCAAAGGGTACATGCAAGTTCATAAAAAAAAACTGCTTGTGTGCACAAGGTTTGAAACTGAACACACAAAGTAATATACATACTACTTTGAACCACAAAGTAGTATGCAGATAATAATTTCTAATGAATCAAAGCATAAAGGGTGTACACATTTATTACACAGAAAGCTAAGTCATGCAGGCTTTAAAGTATTGCATAGTGGAGTAGATTAGTAGACATAACAACATTCTTTCTTACCGAGTCAAGGACATGTTACACTGCACCTGGATGGGGATGCCTCTAAATGGGGCGAATAATTGATTGCACAATGTGATGGACTGATGGGGTGGAGTGGATGGTCTTTGAATTCTCTTTTGGGATGGTAAAACCCGGAACTCTCAGATTCGGGTTTTCTGAGATGTGCCAATATGACTTTTTCAATAAAGTTTCTTATTTGGATGGACTTTGTTTCTGACTATTGACTGGAGATGAGGGAGTTTTGTTGGAATGCTGACATATGTATGTCAACTACAAACAGAGAGAGGAACAGAGTTCATGTTTAATATATTTAAGCCACTCTGCTTGAACCTCGCTCACAACCAGGCAACAATAATGGGAGTGGGGGAGGGAATGCATTGGAATCAGAGTCAAAATCAGAATAGAACTGGAAGGGACCTTGGAGGTCTTCTAGTCCAGTCCCCTCAAGCAGGAGATCCTATATCAAACTATGTCAAACTCAAGGCCCGCAGGATAGATCAGGCCCATGATGTGTTTAGATCTGTCCCATGGGCCACCCTGAAGACAGTGAGTGACCAGCCCCCACAGACTCGGTCCAGGCCTACCCCCACCTGGCTGGGCACTCGCCTTGGGCCTCTGTGCTCCACCCCTCCCTCAACAATCCCCCTCCCCTAAATAAGCTTGGAACCCCACTCTTCCCAACAGCTACCCCGATGCCTCTCCTGCTGTTGCCTCTGTGGAATGGGCAGACACATTGACAGCTACCTTTGCCCCAGACCACTGCTGGCCAGCTGGTCTGCCTGCTGTGTGCTTCTTTACCATCTCCCTTAGGCCGGGCCAGGGCCAAGGCATGAAAAGGAGGAAGAGGAGGAGCAGCAGCTGGCTGAGGTGTCTGAGCCCAGCTCCTGCAGAGCTGGTGGCACTGACACTGGAGCTGCTGCTGGGCCCCTGAAAAGGGGAGTGGGAGAAATGGAAGTCACCACGATTTTTATGCCTTCCCCATCTTAGCCATAAGCTGCTGTTGCCTCCAATTTGGGGATGGTGGCAGCTGGGCAGAGCTATGAATGGTAGCCAGAGGGAGCGTGGAGCAAGAGCCAGAGGGAGCGTGGAGGGAGAGTCAGAGGGGAGGCTGAAAGAGCACCGCTCTCACCCCTTAACCTCTTCCCCTATCCCTCCATGGAGTGCTTGCCTCCCTAGGTGGCCCTGCTGTTGGTGTTCAACTGCCACACCACACTTGCAGCAGAGGCATTGACGGGAAGCATAGGCAGGGCTTGTGTGTACTTTCTAGACCATGCTCCAGCCTTCATTCACTAGCCGCCTCCATCTGCCAGCCTGTCCCAGGCCGGTCCCCTCCAGATGTGGTCTATTGGGCTATGGATTTCTCTCTCTCTCCCTGCCTATCCCCAAGCAGCAAAGCTGGCTTTTGCATGTAGGTATTCCTAAGCACTTTCCATGTTTATATTGCAAAATAAAATGGCCTCTCCAGATGGCCGGCTGGGCTCCTTCTTTTCCTCCTTTTTTCCTTTTTTCCTTTCTTTCTTTCCTTCCTTCTTTCCTCCTTCTTTCTTTCCTTTCTTCTTCCCTCCCCTCTTCCCTCCCCTCCCCTGATGGATCCTTTGTTCGGCTGTTGAGGAGGAAGGCCCCACTGCTCTCCTCCAGCCTGGGAAACCCACATGTATGCACATGCATGCACATGCACACAAATGCATACACACACACACACCATTCCAAGCTTGGAGACTTTTATCCACAGCTGAGCTTGCAAACTGCCAATCATGCCTGGGGCATGGGGAGAAGGCCCTCTTCTCTGTGGATAAAAGTCCCCAAACTTGGAATGCAGGGTGTGTGTGTGTGCACGCGCACGCATGTGCTTAGCTAGAAGTAGTTTGTTTGGCAGCTTGTGGGGCACTGAATTGTCCCCACATTGAGTTAGAGAGTTAGAGTTAGACGGTGAGACTTGTTCCATCCCGACCCCACAGTCCCAAGTCAACTGTGCCCAGTGAGCAGCCGCATCCACTCAGAGACACCCAGCCATGCCCAGCTGGCCGTTGTGAGTTTTTGACACCCCGTCCTATACCATTTCAGACAAGTGACTGTCCAGTCTTTTAAAAACCTCCAGTGCTACTTTTGCCTCTAACAATAGTTTGTTGAATACTTCCAACATTTGTTGTTTAAAGAATTTTGCAAGTGTTTATATAACTCTGCCAGTAGCCAATCTGGGCCTGGTGTTTTACCATTTTTATGTCTTTTGATTGCTTCTATAAGTTCCATCATTGTTATTCTTTCTTCTAATGTTGTTTTGACTGTTTCTGGTAGTATAGGTAGTTCTACTTTGTTTAAGTATTGTTTAATTTTATCTTCTGGAATTATCTCTTGATCATATAATTTTTCATAGTAATTTTTAATTATTTTCTTTTTGTCATCATTTTGGTGATAAAGAGTTCCCTCATCATCTATTAATTGATGAATCAGTTTCTTTTTTTTCCTCCTTTTTCACACAGTTATAAGTTGAAAGTTTCCCCAAAACCCTCCCTCCAGGGACCCAAGCTGAATGTCGAACCCATGTCCCGCAAAATGTCATGTGAAGCACATTGTCAGATCCCTGTTTCTCATACTGCCATTTATCTGGGGGGAAGGGGGATATAGTATTTAGATGTATTATTTAGTTTATTGCTTCCTTCCTTGCTTATAACTTTTCATTTTATAACCTTTATCCTGGCACCTGTGCGCCCTGAGATTTTCTCACCTTTTGAGGAATGTGAAGGGATGGAGGGGCCGTGTGGATTGTTTCATTCTGAAAGGTGGCAGAAGACGGAGCGAGACGCAGGTTTCCTATGTGAGACCGGCGAACCTAACTTGGGTGGGGGATTCCACAGATCCCGTGGTTCCGAAGCTGCCTTGGAGGGGCGGCAAGAAAGGGTAACATTCAGTGCTCACGAGGAGCTGGCGCAG
>JANHFL010004074.1:63248-100866 GCA_032468155.1 Oxyrhabdium leporinum | reverse complement strand
ATAAATAAATAAATAAATAAATACATACATACATACATACATACATACATACATACATACATACATACATACATACAAAATTATGCATATACCCACATATATGACACGGAGAAACAACAGTCAATACGTTCTCATGACATACCAAGGAACAAACTAGCCAAACCCTATTTTAATCTAGCTTGTTGTAAAGAAGCTCGGACTATACAGTTATTTATGGTGCAGGATGTTGTGCAAATCCAGAAAACGAAGCAGGATTAAATTAAATAGCCAAATAGCGCATGGTTGCTAAATACCTCGATAAAATTGAGAAATATTTGAATTACAGGTCAGATTGTGACTGGCACTACCGAAGAAAGGCCACCGCGGACTTTGCCCAGGTCCGGCGCCTTTCCCTTCCGTCTTGCCATTGAATTCTCAAGAATGCCGCCCGGCCGGCTGTGAAGAGCGTCCGGGCGGCACCGTGGCCGCTCTGATCCCTCCGCGCCGCAGAGGGAAGCAGCGAGCGTGCGTTCCGACGAGGGCTCGAGCTTCCTTTCTCTTCCCGCCACTGCTCGTCAGTCGTTAGTATCCGCCGCCGGGCTGGGAAGGGAAGGGAAGAGAAGGCGAAAAGAAGAGCAGAGAGCGAGAGCAGGGGGTCGGGTCGCTCCACAGCCAGGACCGCGGGGCGAGGGAGGGGCCAGCGAGGCCGACAACTAGTCGGCTGAGGCCTGGTCTGAAAGCGTGCCGACCTTTCAGCGACAGCAGGCCGAGGCCGCCCGTCGCCTCTTCGCCGCAGGAAGAAGGTAGGTAAGCGCCGGGTCTGCTCGGGCCTTGCGGGCCGCAACTGACCAAGCCCAGCGCGGAACGGAGCCGAGCCGGGGGAAGGAGGCCTGGCTTAAGAGAGCACCCTTCGCTCCTGTTTGCTTTTCGAGGCCTAGCCTGGCCGGGCGGGGTAAGGGCTCTAGAGGCCTTCCCAGCCGCCTGGTCGTGGGGTGGGCGAGGGAAGCGCGTCTTGGGCGGCGGGGTGTGCTCTGCGGATGGCCTCTTAACCCCGAGAAGCAGGTTTCTCGTCCCCGTCGTTTCCCACAGCTGGGGCTTCTCTTAGGTGCCTTCGTGATCGTCACCGGGGAGCTGCGAGGTGGGAATCGGTGCCGGATTCACTGTTAAGTGGGATCCAAAAGAGAGAGGCGCTCCTGGGCGACCCCCGGACCTCGCCTTGCCCTTTAGTGCTGGGAGAGCCGAGCATTGTTAGCTATGTAACCCAGATCCAGGAAAACTTTCGTTGTCCATTAGCCCCGTCTCTCCGTGTTTAGGGAAGGAGAGACCTTGTTCAATCCGGAAATGTTAGGTTAAAAAAAAAAGAATGCCGCCTTTAAAACTGAAAGGCAAAGAGATTCTCGTTAGGTTTGTTGGTCCAGTTTAGTGGTGCTGCAGAAATGAAAAGTTATTTGCTTTTCTCTTGCAAAACCTTTGAGCACAGAGAGACCCGGTGTAGGTAAACATATCTACATCGATACAGGCGGCACATTTTGATTGCTAGGCTTGATAAATATCCTAGGCCTGGGATTATGTTTAAATATTTAAGCGTAGTACAAGTTACTACTGATGTTAGGAGTGATTTACTGTAATAAGTTACTCTCGGTGGCATGTTCTTTTGAGTTAATTGGTTTGACCTACTGATGTGGGTAGTCACCGCATTCTAAAGCTAGATAATTTTGGCTTCCTAATGTTTATAAAATGCATGCTTTTGTATTGGTTTTCATAGAGCTGATATTTATTTTTTTCAGTTCCTGGTAATGTATGAAGAATAGCGGACAGCAGTGTAGATTTTTGTTTGGAAATTGCTTCTTTAAATAAGGTTTAATGAATATGTTTCAAATCATACAGAAGTTGCAAACATGGACTATAGATAAGCTGATTCTAAAAGCTGAAATGAATTTCTCTCTCTCTCCCTGAGAGAGAGGGGTAAGATCTGAGTAAGTCTTGATCATATGAGTTCCTCTTTTTCAGTGGAAAAGCTGATAATAAAATTTTCCATGCTGATTAGTGGACGTAAAATAGAAGTTTAAAAGCGTAAACTATTTTCTTTTTGCTTCTAAAAATAGTTAGAATAGTCATAAAGTATAAACAAAAGTACCTCACCGTTTTGAATTATTTTCTGATGAAATGTCCTTGTAAACACATTCTAAGAAATGTTAAAAGAAAGTTAGCTTTGGTAAGATTTTATATGACATGTGATGTAGATAAGATTAATAAATTATTGAATATATATGAAACTATGAAATTCTAAATTTATTTGTAGGTATTAAGAAAATGATAGAAAATTGAATAGGAGTATTTTTATACTTAGAATTCAAGTTGTCATGCATCTTATTTCTCCAATGCGATATTTTAAAGAACTTACAATGCTATATTGTATAGAAAATATAATTGTCTCTAGACTTAATATGCATTCATGTGTACATATAGTGGGAACACCTAAGTTGCTTAAGTTTTATTCTTTGTCCTCAAAAGATGTATCATTTAAAAATATTAACTTATAGGAAAGCTGTTGAAATATCTGATGCATGATAATTGTTTATTATTTAAGACAAAGATAATGTAAGTTGTTGATTGTTATTTAATAAAAGTGTCATTTCTTTTCAGAGAACAAAGAAATATAAATAATATAGTTCAATTATGTAAGAAATTAGTTGATGTAGTTTCTCTTCACTGAATTCTAATAACTTCCAACAAAGCACTATTGTTGCTTAATAACATAAATCATACTTTGGTAACAGTTCTAAATATTTGATAAGTTTAACAATCATAAAGTTTCTTAAATTAAGCTTGCGTTTATTGTCTCTATTAGTATTTCTTCTGTCTCTGTCTCTATCTCTATCTCTCTTGATTCCTGTGGTGACATTTGGGGCAGCTTTTCGTGGGGCTTGAAAGGTGCACTTAGAATGGAGTATTTGAGAAACCCTCCCTGGTATGGTGTTTTAGATATCAGCCATTGTTTCCATTAGCCTTGTAAATATTCATTGCAATTACATGCATTTTGGAAATCACATAACAGCTTACTGTACATGCATGCACTGACTGTTTCAGTGTTAAAAGACTCTTAAGAGATTATATCATGTATTACTGTGCGTTAGACCAATGACTGGTTCTGCAAAGTTATGTCAAGAATGCTCTACCTCCCTGAAATGTCTGGATTCCTAAGATAAAATGTTTGTTCAGGAGGGGAAGAATGCTTCTGATTGTGATATGATTGACACTTTTTAATATTCATTTTAAAATTGTTTTCTTACTATAGTTTTATTTTAATAAAAGCTACTTAGTGTCTGTCTAGTTCTATAGTTCTTTAGAAATACTGGCATTTTAAGTAATGTTATGAATTCATGAGGATCAGACTAATATCTGCAAAATTAAAGTCCAGTGAAAATAACATCGCTAATTAAAACATATAGCTCCTAAGGTGTATTTCTATTATAGCTTGTTCCTTTGAGAACAATTCCAAGGCATATCTTTAAATTGGAAGTCATCTTACTAATCACACATTTAAATCATATTGGAATTAGATTTTTTAAAATATTTAATCAGACTTAGTGTGCACATTACCTGAATGCGGTAATAATTATTTGCAGTAACTTGAAGACAAATTAGATTTTCCACCATTGAAGTTCTAACAGTGAATTTTAAATGTCTTTCTCATATAATTGACTGATTTAAAAAACCCATGATTGCTTCCTTAATAGAAAAATTCTAGGTACTCATGATGATTTTATGAATGCTGTTTACTTGCAAATCAAGACACTTAAATCATGTGGCAAGTAGCAGAATTTTGTTAGGATTTTGCCAGAAGTGTAGGAAGTTTAAGAAAGTAAAGAGTACTGGTTTCCCTTTTCCCTATTGCAATTTACATTGATTTATGTAGTCTTATGTAGCCTGTATATCTCTGATTTTATTTTAAAATGAAACAGTGTAATGCTTCTTTGCTATTTGTTTGAGGAGATAGTAAGTTTGACTGGTTGGTTTAGAAACCACAACAGTATTGTAGATATATATTCCAGGATCAATTTCTACATCATATTTCAAGAACAAAATATGTTCCGAACTGTTAATAGTATGTGTGCTGGTCTTTTCATTGAATGGACACCTGTTTTTAGATTAATAATTGAAGACTAGCCAGAAATAATCTACTTTTTAAACTTCTATTCTAAGGGGAAATGCAGCAATTAAAAGCACATCAAGATAAGTATAGTAAGATTTACACCTTGCTTTCAAAATAAAGCATTTTTATTTCAGGAAATATTTACAAAATAAATATTAGATCCATGACACTGTGATGAATTCAGTCATAGTTACTTTTCATAGCAATTTAGGTAGTGTAAAACTCAGGCAATATTGTGATTTAAATGCAGTATATAACAGTTGAATCAGTATAGATTTTTAGGATAAAGTTGACAATTTTGTAGTCAAATTTAATTATTTGGCAGGGAAGAGTTCCAGGTGGGGAATCTAGAGGTCTTTTCACTCAGTTGTGCAAATAATTTCTTGTTGAAATTTAAACACCTGGTGAGTTACTGAATTCTGACTCCTCTTTCCTGGTTGTGCTTGTAACAAAATTCCAGTCATATTAGGGCTGCTTCATGGGGCTGAATCACAGTAGTATAAATTTGTAACTATCTTCTATACAACATTTTTCTAATGTTACAGAAAAGATGGAACTTATGCTGCTACATTTTGTTTGTCGACACAGCTTAATTTGTAACACAGTGTAGTGCTGATTTACCCTCTCAAAATGGGGTAGTTTTTATATTAAATTTATAATACATAATTTATATTTATATTTGCATATTAGTTATCCTTGCAAACAATCCCAATCTGATTTACAGATTCTTAAATCATTCCAAAATAAAATTGTTGAGGTTAGTGTTATTTTTATGGTAGGTAGTAAAGAAGGGAACAAGGTATTTTAGTGGGGGTGTGGGCATGGGTATACATGTCACCTTCAACCAAATGTCTTTTTATGAGATCATATTGGGTAAATTATTAGGTAAAACATCACATGACTGCACTGCTTAGCAGCACCAGTTTCAGTAGCCCTGGTTGTTGTCATTAGGCCAAGACCTCCCACTTCTCGTGCCCTGTCTCTAGTCTCCAATTCCCCTCATCTTCCTATCTCCCTCATCTTTGCCCTTTTGGCTGCTCTGCAGTCCACTACTACACCCCCCTGCACTCTATCCTGCACCTTGGCAGTCTAGAGCTCAAAAAGATCAGAATAGTGCAAGCAGTGAAAGCAGTGGTATTCCCTATGACACTCTAGGGAAGCAAAAATTGGAATTTGAAGAAGTAGGATAGAAAGAATATTGACTCTTCTGAATTTTTAGTCTTGTGAAGTCTCTTGAAACTGTCATGGACAGCCAAGGAAACAAACCAATGAATCATCAAGCAGAGCAATCACAGAGGTCTTATTCAAGGCACAAATTATCTTATTTTGACAGATTATGGAAGACCTAGCGCTCTGGAGAAGGGAATGCTGGAAAAGGTATAAGGAAAAAGAAGAGAATGACAAACAGCAAGGGGGATAGACTTAGTTGTTATGATGATAGGTACACCATTGGAACACCTGAAGGATCAGATTAAGGACAGAGCCTAATGAAGATTATATCATTGCTAAGAGTTGACACTGAGTTGATGACATATAAACCAGTGAGTTAAAGATTGGTTTGAGGGTCATGACTATTTTCACAGATGCTTTATTCAGTAGATTTTCAAATCTTTGAACAGAAATAACTCCTGCACCTAAGTTTTAATACTGGCGATCTTATATTCTAAATGTGGCAATTATGAGACATATAACTTTTTTCATTTTTATCTATACAATTGAGCAGTTACATGTAGGCCTTTGTGTTCCTCTCTAAATGTCTTAAACCTGTACATTTATCGCTCTTTAGATTGGCCATCAATAGTTAAGCATGTGAACGTGGCTTATATAATTGCTATTATAAAGCATTAGACATCAGTTGTAGATAGTTTATTGATTAGAACCATTCCTTAGGTGGTGAAAATAAGGATATTTACATTTTATAAAATTGCTTCAGAATTTCTGAAGGATCTATCCATATGTTACATTAATTATAATGGCCATTATACTACAATCAATTTCAAAAGCTGCACTATTCCACATGCATTGGGAATACAAAACTATTTCGGTAACAGTGAATTATTTTAATATTTATTTGAAAATATTTGAAAATTTTAAGTGTTGAAAATATGTACTTATATAGACCAGAAATTGGTAGAAGACTCAATTGTCCAGATTTTCTGCTCCCTTTTCCCGACAACATATCTCTCTTATGAGACTGTTTGAAATGTTACCCAGTTTGGTTTAGTTAGTACAGTAAGGTTATCCAGAGATAGATTTGTCAATGTATCATGATGGTACTTTTGTACTTTGCACAGCAGCAGTTCCATTTATGGTGCCCATAGTTGTGATATTGTGTTAGTGGGATGCAGCTATTAGCTAGGGGCAATTGTTCGCCATAAGCAACCAAAACATTTTGAATCATTAGATTTCATGATTGCAAATGAAGTTTTCTCATGCATAATTTTCTTTTGAAACTAATGCTTTTTGCAACTTACATGTCTGGCTCCACAGTGTCTGGGGAAGCTAAACTGACGTGCTTTGTAAATCAGTTACAATGGGTGTTTTTGAAGCAATCTATCTAATTCGGGCACATACACTTTAAAATAAAATATTGGAATAGTGTGGAATTTATGGCATCCTCTCTCTCATGAAAGATTCAAGTAGCCCTTTTGTGTGCTAAAATAGTATATACATTCCATCTGCATTTAGTACAGAACTGTTGCCTTATATTCTTCTTCACCTCCTCCACACTAAATATGAACCAAATAATTGTATAATGTCCACAATTTATAGTCTTTTCATATTGCACTGTGAGCATTGGAATAAAGTGCAGTTATAGAGAATGGAATGGAATGGAATAGAATAAGCTAGAAGGGACCTTGGAGGCTCAAGCAGGAGACATACCATTTCTGATAAGTGACTGTCTAGTCTTTTCTAAAAAAAAACCCAATGATAGAGCGCCCACTTCAGTGTTAGGAAGTTTCTCCTTAATTCCAGGTTGCTTCTCTCTTTGATTGATTTGCATCCATTGTTTCTTGTCTTGCCTTCTGGTGCTTTGGAGAATAATTTGACTCCCTCTTTGTGGCAGCCCTCAAATACTGGAATACTGCTATCATGTCACCTCTAATTCTTCTTTTCTTTAGACTAGTGAAACTCAAGTCCTGCAGACTTTACATCTTGTATCCCCCGGGGGGTACAAGGGGCCCCCACAGTCTTTCTGGTACTAAACATGCAAATAAGAAACATTCCTTTTCTTTATCATTTTTAGGATTGAAATATGCAGAAAATATTTTATATTGCTAATGGAAATTAAATTTTCCCAGCTGTGAAGCAGTACAATTTATAAATACAGGTCCTTGACTTATGACACCAATTGGGACCAGAATTTCCATTACTAAGCAAGGCAGTTGTTAAATGAGTCATGCATGATTTTTTTGCCATGATTGTTAAGTGAATCACTGCAGCTGTTAAAACGATTTGCATGCTCGTTAAGCAAAACTGTTTTCCCCCACTGACTGTGCTTTTTGGAAGCCAGCTGGGAAGGTTGCAAATGATGATCACATTAGGCCAGGATGCCGTAACAACATGACTGTAGTGATGCTGCAATAGTCATACCGGTATATGTGCAAGGACCGTTTGTAAGTCATTTCTTTCAGTGCTGTTGTAACTTTGCTGAAGAATTGCTTCTAAGTCGAGGACTACCTGTGTTTGGAGTTTTTCTACAAGTTTTGACAAGGGTTTTCAGACACCGTGGAATTTTTTAATGTACACATATGTCATTAAATTGTTAGGTTATAAAAAAGTTGACTAAAGGTCACCTCACATTTTAAAGAACCTCTTCAATCAGCTTGCAATATATGCATCACATTTTCATTAGCAAAAGTATTTACTTGTATTACCAATGAGATTTCATTAAATTATGTGAAGTAAATAAATTGTTCAAAGTTAACTTGTATTAATTCAGGCAATATAAAAAAAATAATATATTTGCTTTTAATGTCACCTAGATCTGTTTTATAAAATCCTACAGTTCTTTTATTTTTAAAATCAGTTAAAATGAGGATGGGGAGTATAACATAATAAAGTTGTGTTTATATTATGGTAGGTAATTGCTAGATTTTTCCATGTCACTCAAAATTTGAATGAAATTGTGAAAGAGACTTGACAAGCAAATTGATTAGGCAGAAACTTATTTTACTTTGTTGAATTGATTTGAAAGCACTTGATACAATTTCATACATTTAATTACATTGTTGATTTAAGTTGAAGGAATAATTCTATCGAATTGTCATTGAATTAAAGCTTCCCAAAGTCATATTAATAACTTTTGGATTCTCTAGATATTATCCTTCAAAGCAGAGTAACATGATAATTAAAATTGTTACTGTTTGATTAATGAATGTAATGAAAAAAAGTCAGCATGCTTGTGGAAATATTTAATAGAAATACTTTAATAGTTGGTATTTACATACAGTAACTTGTGCAAAGGATGACAAATACAAAATGGACTTTGAGTACGTTGCCATTAATCTATGTAATGATAGTATGTTAATTATAATTTCAATCCATGTAGAAGTCTCTATTTGGTGTAGGCACCAAGCTAGAAACCAAAAGATTTTGAATTTTAGGCCTGCCTTAGGCACAAAGCCAGCTGGATTACTTTGAGCCAGACACTCTTTCTCAGCCCTAGAAAGGAGGCAGTGGCAAACCACTTCCAAAATCTTGCCAAGAAAATTGCAAGAATTTGTCCAGGCAGTCTCCAGTTTGATTTGAAGGCATAAAACACCACCACCACCCCTCCGAAGCCCTTATTAATTCTAGTATTGCACAAGGGATACAATAATAATAGCCACCATTTTTATGCATGCATATAGTGTATGATCAAGGGTACGAGAAAAACAATTTATACAAGGATTCATGGAACAGATCCATTGTGTAATCTGGAAATAGACTGTAGTGTTCAGTTAGTTGGATTTCATGATTTAAATGGACCCTTATAGTTCTGATTCTATAAACTGTGTCTTTTATCCTATCATCATTATGTGTATTATACATAACAAACCAAAGAGGTTGGTGTGGTGTCATTTAATGACGGGCAGTTATTGAATAAAGTGACTTAGAACGTACTCCTTGTGCCTTTCTATAAGGGCTAAATGCTTTATTCTTGTCTTGTTGAACATTATCGGTATTTTTATATTAGCAATTAGGTAGAGAATATATGAAAAGACTTCTATTCTTCTTTATTGTGCATTATACTGATATCCCAGCATGTTTGTTTCGGGATCAGAGTTACTTGTTTTGGGTTTACATGTATTACTGAATGAAAAACAGTGCAAGGAACTGTATCTTTGCCAGTATTGTCACGTGATCACCATGAATACTATCATTGTGTCAGCATTGCCATCTGCTAGTTAACATTTAAATCTAGACTAGTAGCTGTTTTTAGCTATTCAGTGGTATAATGTGTACATTTCTGTCCATCAATGTCGGAACATTTCACCTTTAAGCGTCTTTATAGTTTAATTATACCATGTGTCTTGGATGCAAGCTAATTTGGAAATTTTCTAATAGAAATAATTAGCCCTGAATTCTTAGATTGAAGGTGATATCCTTCATGATTTTAAAATATAACCAAGCATATTCAATTCAGTGTTATATTGATTATAAATTCATTTTAGGCATGTCTTATTAATTGTATTGTGTTTAAAAATCAATTTAAAAAGGTGGTATGTTCAAACTCTTTAAATGATGACTTTGAGCTTTGACAGAATTTATTAAATCTCCCAATTCACCTGTGCAGTAGGCAGGCCCAAGATCTGTGGCTACCTAGCCAGACCCAAAGGACTCAGTGGAGCAAGTTGAGCAGGAAAGATAGATGGGTGGGGGCAGTTGCAGTGTCCCTGTGGTTGGTTATAAGGATTGGCTAAGTGCCTGAATTTTCATCACATGATCACAGGACACTAGAGTGACCATAACTTCGAGTACAGGTTGTACAGGTAGTTCTTGACTTACAACCACAATTGGGTGGAGAATTTCTGTTGCTAAGCAATGTGGCTGTTAAGTGAGTTACATCCTATTTTACAACTTTTTTGCCATGGTGGTTAAGTGACACTGTAGTTGTTAAGTGAATCATGTGGTTGTTAAGGTGAGCCAGCTTCCCCGATTGACTTTCCTTGTTGGAAGCTGGCTGGGAAGGTAGTGAATGGTGATCCCGTGATCCCAGGACCCAACCATCATACAAGGCCAAATGCAGTCATTCTTTAGGAAACTTTAATTTTTAATCTTTGATTAAAAGAAACTGGTTGATAGCACAGTTTTATATGTGTATTCTCTTAAGTAAAAGTGTTCATCTGCTCACTCCTAAGTAATGAACAGCAGCCTTAATTTAAAAGAAAGAAGGTACACATCCCCTTCTTTCTGAACAAAGTTCAGCTGCAGAAGTTCTAGAATCACGACTTCAGGGAAAGTGGGAAGTTGGGTAGGTGTCTGTGAAATTATGTTACTTTTGTTAGAATAAACCTTTTGTTGGTATTTAAGTATTTTTCATCTGTTAAATTATTGGTGATTATGAAATGTGTTAAAACTATGAAGTTAATTCTTTTTGACCTATCAACATTATATGATAACACACGGTGGAGCTACCTTTCTGAAAATAAGCAGGCTTTAAAGGTTTTATGTCATCAAGTAAAGTTACCTGAAGTTTGATATTAGCTATGACAAGAGTTCATTGAGTTTTGTACTTTTTAGCTTTCTGAATGATTGGTTACTCCTGACTTGCCTCCCGGATGAAATCATACTCAAAACATTATAGCCTACAGGCAGCACTTGCTTTAAATTTTAAAGTTGGAGAACTTGGAAATGAACAGGAAACAAATTTATCTTAACCCTTCCTTTCCTTCCTACATATGACAAAGAAGTAGGGAATTGGTGTACCATTTATTCTAAAATCCCAGCTATCATTCGTAGATCTGAGTAGTAGCCAAAGTAGCCATCCACTGTTTGAATATGATTAAAATTTAGACTTTTGTATATGTTTAGTTTTAGAAACTTTTTAATTAATTGTGGCTATCTTATACAAGTAGTCCTTGAGTTAATACCATTTGTTCAGCAACTGTTCAAAAATTACAGCAGTGCTGAATGAATGTTTACTTATGCCTAGTCCTTGAAGTTGCAGCTTGTTGCCGTGCCCCCACAGTCAACCTTTGACTGCTTAGCAGCACACCTGAACTTATGTCTTATGACTCAGGGGTGCTTCGACTTCCCCTTTCCTCCTAGCTTCCCCATCCCCACCCTCATCTTTGTCCTTTTTGCATTCCTGTTCAGCAGAACCCTGGGACAGCAGCCCTCAGCTGGTTGCCATTGCTTTACAGAAAACCTTTGGAAAGCTGCTGAAGTCTTATGAAGTGGGGTGTACTATTTGGAGAATGGTGCAGTCAGATTTGGGAAGAATGCCTGGTGCAGCCAACAGCTGCCTTGGGATAGGGCTGGGCTGGCCTCAGCAGCAGAAGACAGCTATGATCAAATGGATATAGTGGAACCTTGGAATGCAGGGTAGTGGAGGCAATGGGACCTTTACTGTGTAATGCTGGTGTACCTGGCCGTGGCATGGGACTTGAGACAGCGCTCCTTGGCAGAGGTGCCACTGGGGGTGAAGCTGAGATGCAGTAGCAGACAGCTGAAACTGAAGACCCCAGGCCTCTACTTCAGCCCCAGCATGGCTGCTGCTGCGAAGTACAGTTGTGCAGGGTGTTATTTAACTTTCCTGTATTCATAAATATCACATAGCTCCAAATTCTTATTTTCTGTTTCCCTTTTTCCATAAAATAGATTAAGGAGATACATTTTTTACAGCTTCTTGAATGTTATGCACCTCTGTGCATGTTTTTGATTTGGCACTTCTCATCTGCTAACAAAAAAAATTACAGCTGTTTTCTAAGTAGGTTTTCTTTTCTATCATTCATAAAAACAATCTAAAACTAGTTGCTTATTAATGAAAAATATTTGCAAATACAAATCGTGTGTGGTATTGGCATGTCTCATATAGTATTTGAGAAATAGTTAACAGATGACTTGGAACAGATATTTTTCCAGTATTAAAAATTATACTATTTAATTAGAATATTTTAATATTCATTTTGCTATGTACCCAATAACCTAATGCTATGAACCCAGTGTTCTAATGTTCAAGAAGGCTTTTCTACATTCAAATATCTCTGAATTTCCCATTCATTTAGCCTTCATTTTAAATGATGTTTCTTAACATTTTATTGTTTACATTTGTTTCTAATAATTATTTCTTCTACTCTATATTATTATATCATTTAAATTGCTCCATGGAATGGAATAGAAATAGCCCACCAAACCTAATTCCTCTGGAAATTGAATTCCACCTCCAAATGTTCCCAGCCAGCCTTAACCATGTTAGTTGAGATTTGTGAGGAGTAACTAGGCAATTATGTTTTCTTCCTGACTACATTTCATGGGGCAGCTATGTAACCTTAGCTTCTCCAAGCTTTTTTTTTGTAAGCAGCCCCTTAGCTTTTTTGAAGAAAAGGCTGTTTTGTTCCTTTTTATCTAACAGATTCCTCTGGAAACCCAGTCATAAAGTAACTTAAGGGATTAATTATTAAATAGCACTTTCACCTACTTGGATGCTGAAAAACTAATTAAATAAATTCAGGTTAAACTTGATTCCTGTGCCGATAACCTTACAGATAATGTATCTTTTCAGCAACAATATGGAAATCACTTTCCATTGCCTTCTCCCAGGATGTCTTTTTTGACTTACTAGTCATGCCTCCAGACATGGTATTCTCTGGAACTGTCTTGCTCAGCTACTAATGAAGCCTGATCCTCCTTAGTTTCTAAAACAGATATATTCTGGGCAGGAGCTACCACTTGCATATTTTATAAAATTGAAAAAGCAAACTGCAAAAATTGTGTGGAAGTGTTCTATACCAGCTGTCCGCAACCTTTTGGGTGTCAGGGACTGGTTCCATGGAGGGTGGTTTTTCTGGGAGCCAGGAAGATGCGGTTTTGCTCACTGCCTGTATCCTGTGCATGCATGGATTGGATTTTGCTTGCTTGTGTGGCCCGGTTCCTGGAGGGCCACAGACCAGTGCTAGTCCACACCCTGGGAGTTGGGGAATCCTGTTCTATACAAATAATATTTTGCATATTTAAGATGCTCCTGATTTAAAGCATTTGGTCCGCAGGTGGTTTTTGGAAAGTTTATTGCCCAAAATATTACATAAAAGTCAGAACCAGTTTTGTACCTGTAAGATATTAATTTGAAAATTAATTAATTTGGAAGGCTAAATTCTAATTTTTATAGAGAATGCTAACTTCTGTAGAACTAAAGTTATACTGATATACTCCGTGCATTTACTTCAGTGTTCTGCTTTAATTTGAAGCTGAAAATCTCAGGCTCAATTCTAACAAATGTTGTGATGGCCACTTTTTTTTGTATCCAGGTATTATATGCTTTCTTTACTACTCTTAACTCTCTCCCTTCTTAATTTTCAGGCAAAAGAAGACTTTTAGAAGAAAAGACACTTGTAGTTTGCAAGTATGCCATTTCCCTTTGGCAAATCACATAAGTCTCCTGCAGACATAGTGAAGAATTTGAAAGAAAGCATGGCAGTTCTAGAAAAACAAGATATTTCTGACAAGAAGGTAGAAAAGGTAAAGTTTACATTTTCTTTTTATGGACCTGTCCTGGAGGGATTGTTTAACAGTACAAATTTTCCCAAGCATTTTTGTTAATTCTCAGCAGCAGCATCTGTTTTTTTATTTTTGACAAATAATGATTATAGCCTTTGTAGCAGCTTTTCTGGACATTACACGGGAAATGTACTGCTGTTGAAGTTTTTCCACCCCTTACTAATTTGCTATCAGCACTATTTTAATAGCATTTATATTTTCTCTTTGAAACTTTTATCTGTTCCCAGGTAAATGAATATCTAATTTTTTTTTCAACAAAAACGTTCCTTACTTTCCTGTCTGCATTTTCACTGCCACCTGATTTTTTCTAGTTTATATCCCACTGTTATTAATCTATCACTAGTCTATTAATCTATCAGAATCCTTGTATGCCTAATCTATTTTTCAGTTGAAATGGTAATTTTATGTTCACAAAACATTTCCCTGGACTAAATGCCTAGAAGTAGTAGTGATGAAGGAAGATTTCGTTGCCATAATGCAATGTTTATTGCAATGCTTTTGAGTTAGGTCTGGAATTCTTCACATGTGGTTGTTGCTTAAAATATGTTTCTACAATAAAAGTAGTCCTCGGCTTACGAACGTTCATTTAATGACCATTCAAAGTTACAACAGCCCATAAAGCACTCCTAACCTTACTGCCCTACCTGCGATCACATGACTTTTGGGAGAATGGATTTACATAATGACCATATGACTCACATTTATGATTGCATGATTTATATAACTGCCATAAAAACCGTAAATTGGGTCCAGTCATGTGAGTCCCTTGACTTATGACTACAACAATTTACAATCAAAATTTGGTCCCATTTGTGGTCATAAGTCAAGGACTACCTGTATCCTCTTTCACTTTTCAGAAGGAGGAGTGGTTGATTAAAAGAAGAAAGTAGTCTTTCTGTCTTCTCCTTAACAAAGAATTCTGTTTCTTAGTTTAAGAGCTTCACAATCTGAGGACAGAATTTTCCTCCATTTCCTGCTTCAATTTTGGAAAGCAGAAAAAATCTATTTTCTCATTTTCCTATTATGAAAAGTATTCTGGTATGGCCACTTAATCACATAAAGACAAATTGATTTTTAAAGGAATTTTTTCAGGAAATAGCTAACTTTACTTTTATATATAATATATATATATTAGTTTTCCCCCAGTATCTAGTGAAGATAGAATTATAATGAAATAATTGTTTTCACAATTTAAAATATTTAATTATATGTTATTCTTTAAATATTTTTGTTGAATTGTTTTTAATTTTATATGCATTTTATTTGGGTTTTATATGTGTACTGCCAAAATTCACATGATTGAAACAGTATAAAATCTAATAAACTTCACTGAAGTTTAAATTTACCATACTTTATAAAGTACGGGTTGCATGCAGAACTTGTTGCACTGGGAAAACAATTTAAATGATGAAGCATATTTTTTCTTGTATATATAAAGCAGGGAAATGAGCAGAGGTCATTTTACTTTTTCAAATTTATAATTCAGAATGTAGTCATATAACAATATTGCACTCCCCTGACTTTCTCATGGTAATTCACTGTTTAAAAAGGTATACAAAGGATGCATGTGTACAATTTTTATGCAATGTAATTTCCTAGGCAGTGTAATTTCTTAGGGAGTTTTCCTTAAATTATTTGAACAGAAGCCAAGAACAAACAGTAGCTTGAATCTGGCTTAGAGACAAGCTGGTATCCTGACTTGATCATAATAAGCAAAGGACAAGGTCTTTTTGTTTTTGGTTTCAATGATATCCCTCGAAAGAGAAGCCTTTTCTTGGGATTTTGGGAGCAGAATCCTAAATAGTTGCATACAAGTGTGGCTGATATATTAGGGTGATTTTTTGTCTGCTGCTGAATATACGTTGATCTAATTCTATCTTTTTGGTTAACCTCAGCATTTATTTTTAAATGGGCTGTGTGCTTGTGGTGTGTATAATTGCTCTTGATGCTATAAATAGTCAACTGTATGAGCTTAATTAAGAGTCTGTCTCCTCTTTCTGCCTGACATTTTTTAATCCTTTCAGGAGGTTATGTTTAGATGATAACTGATTTTTTTTACATCCTTCAGATTTTCGACGTCTCATTACTAAACCACTTTAACGTCCCTAAAATAATGCCCATTGATCCTACCAATTTATCTGGTTTCCTTTCCCTTTCCCTTTCATAGAATCATAGGGTTGAAGACACAGAGGTCTTCTAGTCCAATCCCCTGTCCCAGCCAAGTGTTCTTATACTATCCTGATAAAATGTCTTGAAAACCTTCAGTGATGCAGCAACTGTAACTCCGGAAGGCAAGCTGTTCCATTGATTAATCATTCTAATTGTCAGGAAATTCCTTCTTATTTCCTGGTTAAATCTCCCTCTGATGAGCTTCCATCCATTGCTTCGTGTACTACCCTCAGTGCTATGTCCTCTTCCCTGTGACAGGCCTTCAAGTATTGGAAGACAGCTATCATGCCCCACTGAGACTTTTGTTCACTAGCCTAAACATTCTCACAGTTCTCACAACTGTTCATTGTATAATTTAGATTCCAGACCCCTTATTATCTTTGTTGCTCTCTTCTGCACTCTTTTTAGGGCCTCAGTATTTTTTGTGTGTGTCATGGTGACCAGTACTGGACATAGTATTCCAAATGTGGCCTCACTAATGCAGCATAGAGCAGCACTATCACTTCCTGTGATTTCGATGCTATTCCTCTGTTGATGCAGTCTAGAATTGCATTGGCAGTTGCAGCACACTGCTGGCTCATACAGAATCAGTGATCCACGTAGATCACTCTCACAGTTACTACTGTTGAGCCAAGTCCCTCCTATTCTATACCTATGCGTTTGGGGGTTTTTTCCTGCCTAAGTGAAGGACATTATTTTCTCACCACTGAACTGCATCTTCGTGAATAGGGCCCAATGAGCAATCTGTCAAAGTCCTTTTGAATCTTGAGTCTATCTTCCAAAGTTTTGGCAATTCCTCACAGCTTGGTGTCACCTGTAAATTTGGTGAATTCTATCCCCTCGTCTACATCATTTATAAAGATGCTGAAGAGCACCGGGCCCAAAACAGAACTTTGAGGTACCCCACTTTATGCTTCTTTCCACATAGATATGGTTCCATGGAGGACTGTCTATTCTGCATTATTCTATCTGCCAAGAAGTAGGCTGTGATCTACTTTATCAAAGGCCTTATTGAAGTCCAAGGATATTATATGCACAGCATTGTGATGACTTTCCCAGACGCTTCCCCAGATACCTCTCCAGATGTCAGCTTGGAGGAGGATGAACCAGTTCAGGGCATGTCTGGAGAGGAGTTGGTCAATGGCTCCAAGCAGCCATCTGAAAGGGATTTAGCTGAAGCACAACTACAGCAGGACAGCCCTCAGGCTTTAGGAGGGGAAAGCATGCAGCTGAGGACGGTCAGCGAAGAGGAAGAAGAGCCCTTTTGCACTTGATCTGAGAACACGTGGGGCAGAGAAAGGGCAGGAGCAGCGACAGTCAGCTTGATTACTTGCAAGGAGGCAGCCTTGCCCCTGATGGGCTATACCAGAAGCTGGCTATTTGGCACAGCAGACAGATGGAGGCGATGCTGGGAACAATGTGTTCATTTTCTAGCTGTGTGTTTCCTAGTTATTGTGATTCCTGCCTTGCTTTGGATTGATACTGTGCCTTGACTTGTATTGCGCCTTGTGAACTCTGGACTTTTCTTGCCTTGTGAACCCTCTTGTGTTTTGGATTTGGGTTTGCCTGATGGGTTTATCTTGATTGGGAAACTTTCAGGTGCCTGGTGGACTCATTGGCTATTGCTCTGTGGACTAGCAATGGTCTGCTTTTGGCTGGACTTAATTGGGACATTTCTGTGGTTTTGGGGAAGGGAATCGCTGGGGAATATTAATTAACCCACTAAACCACTGTTACGTGTGAATGAGGGGAACAGCATAAGTATTTTCCTAGTTCACTAATTTAGTCACTTTATTAAAAGCTAATAAGGTTCGTCTGGCATGATCCGTTTTTAACAAACCCATGCTGGCTTTCAGTAATTGCCTTGTTCATTTCTAAATACTCATATTTTTCCCTTTCTTTTTCTTTCCTGGAGTATTGAATTTTGTGACTGGGAATATGCAGGCCTTTCCAAGGTGACCATTTGGTGTCATGATAATGTATCAAAAACTAAATGTATTTAAGTGTACAAAATAGTTTGGGCACCTGTCTTTTTACAGATTATAACAGCCGCCCCTCCCCCCCCCCACACACACACAAAAAAAAAGCCAGCAGGGATATTCCACTTGTCCAGAGAAGCCTTTTACAGGCTCTTAAATAAGAAACTTCATAATAAAAAAGGAGGTGTGATTTGGAAGTATTTTATGGATTTTCAGAAAAGTAAGGTGGCCTAAATGAGTTATCTCAATCCCTGAATTGTTCAGGGTAATATTTGGGAGATCAGAGGTGTTTTTCCAAAAGGCAACTGGAATTTCTTGTTTTATTTTTCCTTGAAAACATTTCGCTTCTCATCTAAGAAGCTTGTTCAGTTCTGATGATTGAAAATCTCCATAGACATCTGGGAGATGTTTTTACCATGATAAAGATGCTACTGTTATGATAAATTATACCCCATAACTTTTGAATCTGATTATTTTTTTGCCATGATAAGGCCATATTGAGTTTTGGGTATTGCTGAGTGAATTATTTTTGAAAAATTGGAAAAGTAAGGATTTGATTCAAGAAGTAAGTAACTTAATTGTTTTTGGAAAGACAGTCTTATCTATTAATCATACTATTATCTAATGACTAAATATGTTCTTTGGCATTGATTTTATGATATTTTGTAATGTTAGAGAACCATCTTTTTAAATGCAGAATGAGAAGCCCCTCCACAATTTGATGACTATGTTACAGATTTCCTCTTTTGTTAGTTTTTGTTAAGTTGCTTGCTGGGTTTTGTTTCGTTTACCTGATTTTCTTTTTTCTTTGTATCCTATTGTAAAGATAAATTTCAAAACAAATGAAAACAGTAAGCAAAAGATTTTCAGCTTTAAAAATAACTAGGCCTTTTTCCTTGTGCAGGCTACCGAAGAAGTTTCAAAAAACCTAGTTGCCATGAAAGAAATCTTATATGGCACCAATGAAAAGGAACCTCAGACAGAAGCTGTAGCTCAGCTTGCTCAAGAACTATACAACAGCGGTCTTCTTAGCACCCTAGTAGCTGATCTACAACTCATTGATTTTGAGGTAGGAGAATATGTATTAATGGGAATTTCAGATTTGAATCTCATCAAAGATAATTACTAGAGTAAATTATTTTTTTGTAATCTTTTTTGTAATTTTTTTTTGTATTTTTTTGCATAGAATGTGGAGAGAAATTGGTTTCCTACTGGATTTATGGATTATTCCTTGTATCTATTGTAAGGTCTTTTGAAAATTAAACTAATTCATGACTATAACAGTAGAAAAAAAGCCACTGGTGTCTTTTTAGGTATAAAAGGATTTCTTTGTACATATAGTTATATAAGATTATGAAACACACACAGTTTGTCAACAGGAACTGAAAGTGCCCTAGAACATTCCAGAGCTGACAAGTAATTTGCATAGTTGAGTACTCACTGAGGCCCATGGACAAAAAAGA
The DNA here is from genome assembly GCA_032468155.1 of Oxyrhabdium leporinum. Taxonomy (NCBI): domain Eukaryota; kingdom Metazoa; phylum Chordata; class Lepidosauria; order Squamata; family Cyclocoridae; genus Oxyrhabdium; species Oxyrhabdium leporinum. Next base: position 81,418 of record JANHFL010004074.1, on the reverse strand, counting down.
AAACAAGAAAACCCCAGCAACAAGATGAATGAATCTTTTTCCCAGAACCTGAATATGCCCATTAATTTCATTTGGCTATTCTATTAATGGGAACATAAAAACTGCTGGATAAGTTGCTATTGTGGGAATGTGGTTTCTCTCTCATTACCTACATTATTAGTTATATGTGAATTTTATATAACACACTATGAACTCTGCCTTTAGGGCAGGATGAAAAAAGTTAAAGGCAAACCATCTTCCCCTCTCTGTATCGTAAGTGACTTGTGTTTGAAGGTTGCCTGTGTTTCAGAAGCAGTGAGAACTAGAACATGTCAGAGAGGTCCAATCTGGAAACGAGGAATTTCCTGATAGTGAGAACAATTAATCAGTGGAACAGCTTGCCTCCTGGAGTTGTGGGTGCTCCATCGCTGGAGATTTTCAAGAAAAGATTGGACAACCATTTGTCCGGGATGGTATAAGGACTCCTGCCTTGGGCAAGGGGTTGGACTAGAAGACCTCTAAGGTCCTTTCCAACCCTACGATTCTATGAGGAACACATGTTCAAAAACAGATGTTAAATCTGTTAACAGATGTTAAATGGGAGAGTGCAGAACTTGTTGGCTAATATTTGAAGCCTTGCCTTTATATTACTATTTTTATAGAATGAATTACATTTGTATAACCTAGTAACGTAATGTATCTTTAGGGATGTGCATATATACTTTTTAAAAATAGTGTTTTCTATCAAAATGATGTTTTCTATTTTAGACTAAAATTTAACAGTACATTTGATCTTCAGTATTCTTGACAGATACAGAGTATGATTATAAACTCTTTCACACTGAAGACAAATGCTTATAAACTTAAATTTTTGCATGTTTGCATCAAAAACATGGAACTTCTTTTTCAACACTGCCAATGTAATATGTGTAATTATCATCATAATGACGAAGTTATATCATTTAGAAGTAGAAAATAGTTCAAACAAATATAGTGTTACTGTTGTTCATAATCAAGTTTCTTAATGACAAATGCTGGCATTGATGATAAATCCAGGGGGGGGAAATCACAAGACTTGAGGCAGAATTGGCAGGGCTGTTGAGTAATGTTTGATTATTGTGATATGTACTTTGAGTGAAATAGTTTCTAGAAACATTAGCCAAAGGGAAAAACTATTGCTGTTTTGGGTCAATTTACAATGGAATTACAAATATTTGTATTTAGACTGTAGTCAAGCCAGTGCGTCCTGTCTTCCTACGGAATTCTATTTTGCAACATTTATTCATGTAGTCTCATCTCTGCTCCCTTAGTAATATAACCAACAACCTTTAAGAAAATATTTGCATTCTTACAATGAAATTCTAAGAAACCTAAATAATGTGTGTAAAAGGAGAAGAATCACAGAGAATGATTCATTAGCTGTTGTATTGCATATGTGTATGCAATAGAGAATTGTGGTAAATGCAAACATTTGTGATTGGCTTATTATTTCAAAAGGATTGGAAAAATTATATTTTGATGTGCTAATAATAAATTTAGAGCTAGTCAAGATGAACATGGGGTAAACTATGATGACTGGAGAAGTTGGATTCTTGGTGGAAAATAGAAATATTCTTCTATAGCTTTAGGATGTAAGTATCACATACAGTCACAGATAGTATTGCTCCTCTTGAAGTTGAAAGCAGCAGCTAAAGAGTTTTATTGTTGGAGAAAATAAAATCCTGCATACGGAAATTAGTTTTGGTAAAAAAATAGGCAATAAAAAGTTGATATAGCTTTGTAACTGTAAATTAATTATATTGGCTATTCAGTAGAGAATAAAAATATATTTGTATTTATAAAATATATATTTTATAAAAATAATGATAAAATGCAAGTCTCTACTGAATTAGTTTGTGTCTTTAAAACACAAAGTGAAGTTATTAATTTCCAGCGTTATTACTGCACTGAATGTAATATACCAACATAACATCCTACCTTGTATTTTTGATAGGGCAAAAAGGATGTGGCTCAAATATTTAACAATATTCTGAGAAGACAAATTGGTACTAGAACACCCACAGTTGAATACATCTGCACTCAGCAAAATATATTGTTCATGCTGTTAAAAGGGTATGTATTATATTGTAAATATGAGGTGGTTGTTATTTTTCTCATGTAATCTAGTTTACATTTAATATTCTACTTGGTAGGACTACCTTAATAATTAGTTGTAATTATAAAGGTTGCTGTCAACTATTTGTAGACCTAAAGAACTGCTGGTATTCCTGTAATTATCTGCAGTGGCTGGAAAATTCTGAACTTCAATTATTTATTAGACCTCCTGCCTCCCAATGTACTACACACAAAAGCTCGTTTCTGCCAGATTTCATGCATGGGCCTTCCCAATAGTCTTGTCAGGATAACATTGAGAAGTTTGGAACTTTTGCATCTGTTGGTCGTTAACCACAATTTATTATGTCGTCTTAACTCTGGGCAAACTATATTATTAAGTCTGATTAGTGGAAATGAGGCTTGCTTCAATAAACCGTAATGAAAGAATGGGGTATTATACTAAATTAAAATTAATGACAAATTCGAACATATTAGCAATATGTTTTCAACTTAAACATCCCGTTTTCGTGCAAGATAAAAGAATTAGAATCTGTACTTCTAAGAAATTCTTACCACATTAAACTGTAGCTTAGCATTGGTTTTTTAAAAAATATAGTCAGTGTTTTAGAAACAAAACTTCCATATTTTATGGAAGGTAGATTTAAGATTTCTATGAAAGATTTGAGTCAAATATTCCTGCAGAAGAATACTCAAAAGTGTCTTATTTTAAAGATAAGCTTCACTTTCTTTCTGTGTCTTCATAAGTAGCCTCTGTGTATGGAATTGTTCCCATTAGTTTGTGGGTTTTAATTTTGTAATTGTTTGCAGATTTTGTCACCTTGCTATGCAAATTGGCTCTTGAATATTTGCTTATTGTTCACAACGTAGATTGAAGTCTTACTACACAATGCACTATGTGTTTCTTGATACACAATTCGTAGCCTTGTAGCAATGAAGAATTATTGGTTCAGTTTTCTCAAATAAAGAACAACTCATTGTGTATGTTCCCCACCAGATTGCTATTTCCTCTGCTTATATCATGTGCATTATTATATTGGAGCATCATGCTTCATTTGTGTTCACAGTCACAAACAAATGTGAAACCTTTCAACAAATTAATGAATAGTGAAGTATTGTTGCTATTTAGCACAGAGGGATATTTATAATTGTTTTTCCCCACGTCTGGGGGAAATGAGATCTCTTCCTGTCATTTAAAAAACAGTTAAGCAATGTGAGAAATAACAAAATAGAATAATTTGTAAACAGAAAAGTATTTATTTCTTTTGACCATTGTTTGCTTCTTACTCAACACAAGAGCAACAAACACGATGCATTGAAAACTTACAAAATGTTGCTTATTTATTCAAATTCAGCAAATAAATAATACACCAAAATTCCACCTAATTTTACCATAATATAGTTAAGCTGTAAATTATTTAAGACTTTGCCAGTGAAACCAGCACATGTGTAAGGGAAGTCTGGATATTATTTGGAATATGATTGTATTATTCTTGGAATTCCATTCATGAACGCATTTTGAAATTCACTCTATAGGGACTTCTAATATGAATGTAAAAATAGCAAATCTTTAGATGCCATTATGCCCCTTGGCTCTTTAAATTCACATTGAAGCCCCTAGCAGTTGGCAAATCCCTTCCCTTGCCCAGAGTCCCCTGAATTTTATGTACACCCAGAACATACTTTGAAAAAAAGAGAAAGGTGAGATTGTCATGGCTACATCTCTCCTATCCAAGCTTCATAAGTCTGACATTAGCAATGAGGGTAGGGGGTGAGGGAGAGAGAAAGATTGGAGTATAAGGAAGAAGGGATGGATGGAAGCCCAGCTGAGCTTTGTGAGAAGTTTCAGCTAGCCAAGGGCAACTATCGATATGCAGAGGTGGGAACTGAGAACCTGTTTCCTAAACAATATACAAGCATCTAATTGGACATTTAAGATAACGGGGGGATGGCCAGAGAGGGGAGAGGAAAATTTATATTGTTTGCACGGGAAAACCTCGGATTCAGGTTACGCTACTTCTGTAATCACTTAAGCTTCAGTAAAGTATACTCTTGGCAAAAACAAATGGCCAGGAATCTTTCTTTGCTAGATGACTGAGGATTGACATAGCTACATGACAGAGTTTTGCTAAAAGAAAAAAGCCCTTGGCAAAAGCAGTGATCAAGGAGAGTAAACTAGCACAAGATGAGAAAGAGAAAAGGGGGAAAAAGCACACCTTTTTTAGTGGGATATAAAGTGGGATACATGAAACATTTTCTGCCCGGAATGGTTTTTTTCTTCCAACCTCCAGTTGTATCCATAACCTCCCAAATATTGAAAACCTATTGTTTAACAGATTCTAAAGGCAGGAACGACAAAAGATGATTAGCCTTCTCATTTTATTCCTTCATATTTTGTATTTACTATTCATCCGCCTTTATTATTTTTATAAATAACTCAATGCAGCAAACATCCAATATTCTTCCCTCCTATTTTCTCCATAACAACAATCTTGTGAGATTCGTTGGATTATGAGAGAATGACTGGCTCTAAGCCACTCAGCCGACTTTCATGCCTAAATTGGGACCAGAATTCACAATATCTCAGTTTCTAGACCAGACCGTAAACCACAACACCTAACTTGCTCTCAGTTACTATTTCTAATAATGTGAAGTTGGTAAAAACATCCCTGCCCATGGCTTCAGCTTTAGTTTTATGCTAACAGACCTAACAGCATTTATGGTGATGAACGTCACTCAGAAAATCCGATTACACTTTCTCAGAAAAATTATCTTTAAAAATGAAGAGTTTTTGCTTGTAAATCCCTATCAAAGATAAAAAACCTGAGTTAGAAGCTGTACAAGGTGCTACAATAAACTTTCATGACAACTTTTTTCAATAGCCCCTTTATAATATTTGAACATTGACAACTTGCTTGCTGTTTTCATAGCATTTATTTGGTACTGTTTCCATGTATGAAGCCTGTTCATTTACAAGATAAATGAAAAACTAGGAAGGATATCTGTCTGAACATACAGACATTCATGCAACAGAAGTGTTGTTTCAGTAAATATGAACTTATATTTTTAATAGGCAATTTAGAACATACATCAATAATCTGCTTTGATTGTATGCCTGTTTTGTTGATAATATATTTTTTACCTAAACAGGTATGAATCTCCAGAAATTGCTCTGAATTGTGGAATCATGTTAAGAGAATGCATCAGACATGAACCACTAGCGAAAATAATCTTGTGGTCAGAACAGTTTTACGACTTCTTCAGATATGTGGAAATGTCAACATTTGACATTGCTTCAGATGCATTTGCCACTTTCAAGGTTGTATTGTTTATATTCGGCAACACTTAAAAATTTATGTCATAACTGCCGTAGTTCATTTTGGAAAATATATAAAAGAATCAGACAGCCACAAAATAACATTATTAAAATTACAGAAATAACACCAATATTAAAATGTACGCCAGACTTTAAAAAAAAAGATAAAGAACAACATGCGGCATTTTAGCTGTTGAATTCCAGCAACATAATGATGAGGTTTAATAGGAATTACCAACTTGATAATATTAGGGGAGGGGAGGAGGAACTGCTCAAGTCAAAATTGCACAAAAATTATGGTTGTACTAGTTTTCTTTAAAATAGATGTAAGCTTCAACTGAATTTCAATTATGTGGCATATAAATTATGTGGCATATAAAAAACCCTAACCCTAACTCTTTTAGTGACCGTTCAAAGTTACGATGACGCTGTAGAAAGTAACTTATGACCATTTTTCACAGTTCGGATCATTGCAGCATCCCTATGGTTACATGATTAAAATTCAGACGCTTGGCAACTGTTTCATATTTATGACTCTTGCAGTGTCCTGGGGTCATGTGATCACCTTTTGCGACCTTCTGACAAGTCAATGGGGAAGCCAGATTCACTTAACAATCATGTCCCTAACTTAACAACTGCAGTGATTCACTTAACAATTGTGGCAAGAAAGATTGTAAAATGGGGCAAAACTCACTTAACAAATGAGTAACAGTGTATTTTCTTATTTTAAGGATTTACTTACAAGGCACAAATTGCTGAGTGCAGAATTTTTGGAACAGCATTATGATAGGGTATGTATTTTTATGTCTTTGTTGTTTTTTTCAACTATCAGAATAATCACAAAACAAGAGAATGAAAAACAATGAAACATTTCTTGTCCAGCCAAATATTTTTATTTTCAGCATTTTCTGGTTTATTGTACCAATACAAGTTAAACCTGGGATGTAAGGGGTTTTTTTTTAGACTTGGGACAGGAATTTCTTGCAGTTGTCTTTAAAAAGCTAAGAATAAAATTGATTTTGTAAGAAGCAAACAACATACTCTCACTATGTTGCCATTCCTGGTAATCATGCTAATCAGAAAACTATATATGACAACCTTGCTCCATCTACTGGCCATAGCTAATGATAAAAATGTAAAGTTGGCTGTTTATAAACAAGTATATGATTGCCTAAAGAATTAACTGAAAACTTCCTTCAGTCAGCTGCAGAATACTTATTCAGATGTTTTATGTATGTAGTATAAGAAAAATGCTAAAACACAATTAGAACAGTGTAAATGCATTGGAATTCTGTTTCTATGATTCACATCCAGTTCTCTTAGTTTTTATTATTTCTAATTAAATCAGTCACTTGGGATCATTCTGTTGATTGGAAAGGCCATAATTATTTTTTTCTCCTATCCAGTTCTTCAGTGAATATGAAAAATTGCTCCACTCAGAAAATTATGTAACAAAACGACAGTCACTTAAGGTAAAAAAAAAAAAAAATCACTGGGCAATGGTATAAGAAGAATTAGTCATTTTGTTCTTCTACATTAAAATAAAAAGTGTCAGGATTCTGAATCTTAGGAAATCTGTATATTATATATGTATCTTGTTAATACCAATTTTACAAGTATGCTTTACCAGCAAAGCATACTTTGCCGGCAAACTAAAGCTTTAGGCATGTAATATAAATTTCTCCTTTTTACTATAAACACTACTCATTTTTTAAAATTGGAAGCAGCAGTACTAAAAAGATTGTTTTGCCATTTTCTCCCACTTCTTGCAACTCTGGTCTAATCTGGAAGAAGCCTCCATATTTGTTCTTTGTGCTTCCATTTGACAATTATTGGTCCATAAACCTTTGATGACCTCAATTTTTTATGATTTTTGGAATGAATCCATATAATTTTAATAGTTTACATGGCAGAAAATAGGACATAATAGCAAATTAGCCTAATACCATAAAATAACAATTGTGTAAAGGGAAATACAACCATTGTCTCTGTTAACTATTGTTACTTGTGTGCTTTATAGTCCTTATGAAAAAACAAATTTATTTGTTTATTGCTGTAGCTACTTGGTGAATTGCTACTGGATAGACACAACTTCACAATTATGACAAAATATATCAGTAAACCTGAAAATCTCAAGCTAATGATGAATCTTTTACGGGACAAAAGTCGCAACATTCAGTTTGAGGCCTTCCATGTCTTTAAGGTAATGCTGATTTACAATCACAGTATTATACAAAGTTGCCTGGTAAGGTTTGAATAAATGGGAAAGGGATGGAGCCAGGGATTGTTTTTTGTATAAGTTTCAGAATCATAGTATACACAAAGCCAGCAATTAATAAATCCCTGTAATTCTTTTTTATTTTTTTAATTCAGCATCGCAGATCTAAATTATGTTATGAATAAATTTATTGCTTGTTAAAATAAATATCTAAATGCTGATTTTAGTTTCTTAATTAAGTTCAGCCTATTTATAGAACTTTTAAATGTGGGGGCTTTTTTGTATTTTGCTAGGCTTTTTATGGATATTTGACCTACTTCCCAATTTGGAAAAAATCATTGGAAACACTGCCTAAAGAGCAATATGGTTGTGTAGAGGTAGAGTTCTTGCCTCACAATTGGGAAGCTGTGAGTTCGATCCTAAGTAGCGGCAGATATTTCACTCTCTGGCCATAAAGAGAAAATATTTGCTGCGAACATCCTTTAGGGTCAGTAAACACTCCGCTCCATTGAGTCGTCTCACCCCAATGCAAGAGATTACAGGGTCATTAAAAGAAAAAAAATGGAAACACGGTCTACTTTGTGTAATTGTGATTCTTGTACTTCAGTCCTTGTAAATTTCATGCATTGTATAGAGAAAATCTTACTCTTCTGTTAATATTTTCTAATACATTCTGATTTTAATATTTCTAAAAATTGTATTGCAGGTGTTTGTAGCCAATCCTAACAAGACGCAACCTATATTAGATATTCTCTTAAAGAACCAGACCAAACTTATTGAGTTTCTCAGCAAGTTTCAGAATGACAGGACCGAGGATGAACAATTTAACGATGAGAAGACCTATTTAGTTAAACAGATCAGGGATTTGAAAAGACCAGCACAACAAGAAGCCTAATCTTCTATAAAACCCTAAAATATTAAATCCAAATTCAGCATTTGCTGTTAGATATTCAGCATCAGGCACTCTTATCACTTCATGAGGAACATTACTGCTAATCCGCTGTTCAGTGAACAGTTTGTTTGTTTTTTCTTCTCTTTATTTTTTTAGTCCGAGTTGACAAACCTAGCTGCTGCTTTCTTGCACAATGTGGACTTTCTTGATATTTGTGTCTGAATTCAAGCACACTGCTTGTTTTTAGAAGTCCAGGGTGGGGGTGGGATGGGAAAGATTATTGGTTCATGAAACAAACATATCAGTTTGAGATAGTAGAGAAGGTATTAGACTAGTTTATGACAGGGTGCATGCTAGCAAATCTGATTCAATCCATATGTTTGCACTTAACCTTGTATGAGATGCGAGCACAATGTGATCTGTGCATATTTGGCACCATAGTATAAGATTATATGCCTTGATTTTTTAAAAAAAAAAATGTGCAGTGCTTTAATTGTAATCAAAGGGGAAATGTATCTAAGATGTGAGCTTTCTGGGATGAACAGTTGTCTTGCAAATAAAATTGATACTGAAACTTAGCAACTTCTAAAAATAACATCTCAGAGTTCATGAGGAAAATGTATATATGCCTTTCATTGCTTTATAGTTTGTTTTTGAGAGTGATTTTCTGAGAATTGAGATGTAGACTTGGAAATACATAATAATTTTTGTTAATTTTACTTCAAATTGTGTTTCAGACAATAGAGCTTAGCAGTGACACTTTGTGTTTCATTTCAACAATGCTTGTTTTCTTCTGTATATAACTCCTACGCTGCTCATTTCTTTAAAATGATTTAATTTGTACAGCAGAGGAATGTTAATGTATTAGTCTGTAACTTTTACCTGATACTGATACTAAGTTTTGCAAAATGAAAGCTCATGTAAAATGATACTTTGGATCACATGAAAATACTGATTTCACGTTTCTTAAATACTGCAGCATTAAAAAGAATCCATTTTTCTGTATTTGCAAGTATAATGCAGTGCCATCAGTTAAAGTAGACTAAAAATATAGCTCTGGAACCCACTAAACCTGTATTCCTCAATGTTGGCCTTCTCCATTTATATTAGTGCTGTGTTTGGCCAATTGTAAATTATAAAGATTATGCTAAATTAATTCAGATTTGTTTTTCATGTGGGTATAAAGAGAATCTCTCTTTTCATATCGTTAGTATAATAGTTGTGTTGTATTTAACTTATATTTTCCCTTCAACAACCATAATTTTCATAATTGTCCTAGTGTCAATATCCTGTTCCTTAATGCTGCAAACTATCAGTATTTTTTTTAAAGACTGATTTTGCACCACTTTTTGTTACTGTGATCATAACAAAATGCTAGATATATCTAAAGTATGTTATCAAAATCTTATCTATTCATTATAGTAGAACTGAGATCACAACCAGCCAACTTTTTGAATTTGGGAGTATGAAAGTTCAAATTCCGCATGATTGAATCTGAATGAAAATGCTATACAATTATTTATTGTTTTCTAGCATCTATATGATTAAATTATTTTACAAATGATTAATTTGCTGATTGACATTTTAGCTCATTTTTAAAGCCTTCATGATGAAAGTTGGAATAAAGTCCAGCAAATAGGATTCTGATAATGTTGGATTATACCTATATTTCTTTCAGCAGTCATAAGCCATTTGTCTTTTGCAAAATGGTCTGTAATATCTACTGAAAAAAATCATAACCCTCTATTGAATCATTTATATAGACAGGCAAAAACAACCATGGAGGTGGTAATATTATAGATCAGTCCAGTGCTCTGTCCTTTTTTATATTTTGGTTTAGTATAGCTAAGACAACGAAATATTAGGTGGCAAGTTATTCTCCATTATGCATAAGGCTTCCACTTTTAGGAAAAAAATATAGACATGCTAAAAGTTGTATATCTGTGTGTGTGTATATATATCTATATATGTGTGTGTGTATGTGTGTGTGTACACACACATCTATCCAAATAGATATATGAAAGTTAAAAGATGGATCTGGATATTGATTTTGCTTCTCTATTATTTGGCATGGGACAAAAGGCTATACTTTAAATAACATTAATCCTTGGAGTGTTGGCTTTCAAAAAAAAAGTTGTATTTAAGACCATTTGATGTGCTATTCATATTAAAAACTATTGTACTGGAAATGGTTTCTTATCTGTGTGAAGGCTTAAAGATATTACTAAAAGTTATTCAATGTGACTTGGGGTTTGTTTTTTTTCTAAATGTGTACAATTGTAAATTTACTTCCATGAAAGCATTTCTTCAAATGAATGCATTTCTTATTAGAAGATCTGGCTGGCCCCTTAATTTAAATTGAAATAAAATTTTGAAGAAACACAAATTGTGTGCTATAATATGTATCAAGAAGAATTTCACCCAAAAGTGAGTATTTTTCCTAAGAAGTATTCTGCTTCTTGTAAAACATTGGCCATGCATTTAATTTTTTCATACAAGTAAATAAATAACATTCAACTAGACATACTTATCAGCTGTACTATTCATGGTCTACACTGTTGTTAGAGTTCTTAAAAACAAACTTAGGTTAAATTTTGATCTTGCTAATAGAAATGGTCAAATGTATTTGAAAGTTTTAAAAAAGGCTAATTTTTTTAAGGACCGATTTGCTTTGCAAAAGTATTTGAGGTTATATCTGTTTTACTGCCATTAATCTTCTCTAAAGTACCCAAACAACAATTTATGGGTGAAGATGTTGAGAATAGTAAGACATCTGAGCAATCTTCCTGATACTAAATTTCCTTGAAGAGGTCATCACTATGTAACTTCAAGCTTCAATCTTTAGAGTAGAATTGCCATTGAATATTATATATAAATTATGCCATATCATAAATGGTTTTGGAGTTTATTAACAATTACCTAGGTAGCCTCCATATATAAATTTTCTGTAAGACTGGTACTTCCTGCCTCCTAAACGTATACTCACTGTTGAAAATTTTATGCATTTTTTAAAAAATACTTTGATCTGCAGCACCAATAAAAAGTCCTTGTTCCCTCCCGAACCCCAAAAAACTTTCTGCTGGATCTTATGCAAAAGTGCATTAAAATTATTTATGATGTTCATCACACACTTACATTTTTATCTATGAAACTTAACTGAAATGCTGGAATACAGACTTTCGTACATCTTGGAATAGCATATTTGTAGAAATAAAATTCCCTAATTTTTGCAAGATTCTTGATCTAGTCTTAAATCTTTTTTTGTCACTGCTCCCAGTAGAATCAAAAGAAAATGCATTAAATACAAGCTGTCAGAGAAGCTGGTAACTATAAACTAAAATCAGAATGAGGAGGCTAAACCAAACTTTTGTACCAAGAAGAAAGTATGTTTAAATATTTAGTGCACACACAACTAGGCTTCTTTGAGTGGGAAGCATATAATTAAAACATGTCTAAAATCAGTACACTGCATATCCTGCGTCTTTCTTATCCTCAACTAACCTTTGGGGATGGAGTGGATATGCCTAGGTAAGACATGCAATGGATATATAATGGCATCAGTTTTATCAGTGAAACTAAATCTACCCTAAAATAAGCAATTCATGCTTTACCACTATTAAATTACAGGTAGTCCTTGATTTTCAACAGTTCATTTAGTGACAGTTCAAAGTTACAATGACACAAGTTACATTCTGAAAAAAAGGAGTGTCTATCGTGCAATGCTTTTTAAAAATATATCCCGCTGACCAGAAAAAAGAGACGTGGTAGCGCAGTGGTCAGAATGCAGTACTGCAGGCTACTTTTGCTGATTGCCAGCTGCCTACAAGTTGGCAGTTCAAATTTTACCAAGCTCAAGGTTGACTCAGCCTTCCATCCTTCTGAGGTCAGTAAAATGAGGACCCAGATTGTTGAGGGAAATATGCTGACTCTAAACCACTTAGGGCTGCAAAACACTGAAGCAGTAAATAAGTCTAAATGCTAAAAAAAAATTCTAAGAAACATCTGGAAGGCTAAATGAAGTAATATTGAGGCAGTCATTTTATCAGAATGGATGGCCATGTGTTTTCAGCCTAGAAAGGTTTGGAACCCTGGTCCAGTGCTGTAGGTCTATCAGAGACAATGATAGCCATGTTTTATGCTAGCCTGCTGTTGCCCCTGCCATAAGACATTTGCCTTATGGACTATTCTCCCCACTGAAAGTAAAATGGCCCCAACCCTTCGACTTTTTGCAAAGTTTTAAAAAAATTTTAGAAGGGCCTGGAGCTCAGAATGTGTTAAGGACCCTGTTGCTTGGCTTTACTATTAATTGATTCATCATCATTGCTGCTTTTTGTACTTACTTACTTTATGGATGTTTTTATTGTTTTAGAATTTTAGAATTGTAAGCCACTGAGTGTCACTTGATTTTGATTGAATTGAATTAATCAAATAATAAATACTAGTCTTTTGCTGTGCATACATATCAAAGGCTCTAAGTGAGGGGTGTCAAACTTGAGTCGTCACGGCATCGTCACGTGACGTATTGTGACTTTTTCCCCCTTTGCTAAACCGGGCACGGGCGTGGCCAGTGTGCGATGCCTCTGGCCCATGGGCCACGAGTTTTAGAGTCCTGCGGAGGACATTTGAGAACAACAGATAAAGGCAATAATGTGAAGTTAGTATAGTAGCAAAATTAGATTTTCCACAGGGGTTATTCCAAGTTAACCAGAAATATCTGCTTCTAATGCTAGTATTTTACATATTAAGTTCAGAAATGAACTTTGCATTTTGAAACACTTTAGCAAACTTTTGTTGAATTTATTGCCTTGTAGTTCAGTTGCCTTTATATAAGTGATCTGTCACCTAGACAATGAAACTGGCTGCCATAGGAACCGGAAGGCACCATTTCTCACCAACTATATTTTATCCCAGCTGACAAACAACTGCAGTTTTAGAGAAGTAGTTGAGCCACCACATTGGAAGGAAGTGTTGGACTGTTTTCTCCAAAACTTATGTTTATTTTCATGCTCCTTTCTAGAACTCTCAGAGTAGACCATACTGTTAGTGATTCAGTCTGCTCGTTCTTTACTCTGAAGCAAAACCCACTATATTCAGTGAGAATTATTCTGGTATATGTGTGCACAGAATTACAATCCTACAAAAATAAAAATGCAGATTCCAGTGCAAATATCTCATCACTAGAAGAGCAGTTGCTTTGTAACTTGAGCAACTAGTAATAAACTAAAATTTGTTAGTTGATTGATCAGCTGAAGAATATCTCGAACCCTTAAAAATTGAAATATATATATTATTATATATAAATATATATATAAATTATATATATAATATATAAAGAGAATTAGCATTCTCTTGATATAAGTCAGGGTAAATTGCATAACTCAGTACATTTGTCCAGGTTCTGTATACCTTTTGTCCGCATACATATTCTAAATACTAAAGATATAGTCAAGCAATAGATGTGTGTTCTTAATCAGCAACAATGATTTAGAAGCCATATTAATACTTCTACAGCTTGAGTCAAAAATATGGTAATAACTGGACAAATCCAAGGCATGTTCAACTTTTGACCTACATCTCTTAACAGGAAAATGTGGCCCACAATCTTATTAAACATTCTCTGAGGTGTCCAATAGATAGAATTGTCTGCTGTATTACGATTCTTCTAAGATGCAACTAGGGTAATTGCAGATTTTTTTTTCAAGTGACCTTGATTTACAAAAACATCCATTTCTGCATGTTGTCCCAAAGTTCTCATAATTGCTTACGAAAATAATGTCTTTTGGTTTTTTTTATATCAAAGCAGGCTATAGGCTCAAGAGTCTTAAGTTGATTCCTTTAAAATCTCTTAACAATCGTAGAAATCAAAGTCAGCTATGGCTTCAATTCACCAACAAGTGCTAAAAATGAATAAACTGTTTTTGAATTCAGGCTTTGAAAAAAAGTTATTTATACGAGACCTAATAATAATTTGATAAAAGGCCCAATAGAAAGTAGATTTAACTGGTATATAATGAAAGTTTTTTGTCAGCAGAAGAGCCGAGATTATATCTGCAATCAATGTCCCAAAAGTGCTTTTCAAAAGGCAACTGGACTTTTTTTCCTTGAAACCGTTTTGCTTCTCTTCCAAGCACCTAGATGCCTTTTGAAAAGCATCTTTGGGACAACCATGAGCTGGATAAGAATTTCCATAGACATCTACAATCAATATGTCCCATATGTGACTTACAGCTTAAAATGCATAATTGAAAAACTATTTCAGATTTAAAATAATGGATTACAGATTTGTATTTGCTTTGTCTCCAGCAAGTCATAATCATAGAAAAATGACACTTTTGCAATGATGTCACAATACCAATTCTATATGTACTTCTATCCCATATTTCATATGTGTATTTCCTCATTGAGTCCTGATTATTGATGCCCATGCCATTACATGAACCAGTTGCTTGTTATACAAACATTGAAAATAATTATGTACAAATTATGGAAGATCTGAATGTTGAATTCAATAGTGCTGAAATGAATTAATATTGAGTATTAAAATGGTTTTCATCTGACATCTTCCTTAACCATCAGTATGGAAATATCCTCTCATCCAAATTAGAATGGCTCCAACCTTATTAACCTTTTGTAAGGCCCTAAAAATCTGGCTATGTTCATGAACCTGGAGTGTTGAATATGTTAAGGGCCATGTTTTCTGGCAGTATTGTTAACTGGCCAAGTATCTTGGTTGCCCTGTATATTTATTTTTGATTTTTTAAAATTGTTTTAAAATGTTTTTATTGTTTTTTTAATTGTAAGCCACCAAGAGTCAGTGATTGAGATAAGAGATTATAGAAATTGAATAAATAAAATATCTGTTGTGCTTTAAGAATTACAGACCACTTATATGGATCTCTCACCCAAGCTTTCTGTAAAAACTGCTTATCTTTGAAGGAATATAGAACATTCTATAAAAAAACAATATCAGTTCCTGCTTTAAACACTGAAATAGCACTTGTCTCTGTTTACAAGAAGACCCCAATTCTTTAATTCCAAGTTAGAATGTAAATTTCTATAACTATTTTAAACAGAATAATATAATCATAGCCACGAGTATAGAAAGCCTTCAACAAAAGCATTCCAAACCATATAAGTAAGCAAAACAAACTTTACCTTCCCAAATCTGCCAAATCTGAATAGAAGACAACAGGTTTCAGCTGAACTGTGGTAAGACGGAAATGAATTGTTGGAATCCAGAGCTTTACCATCATTAATTCTGGATTCTGGTGCCAGTACCCCAGACAGTCCCAGTTTGCAACTTGGGGGTTCGCCTAGACTTGCGACTCCTGCTTGAAGCGCAGCTGGCAGTTGTAGCTAGGAGAGCCTTTGCACAATTTCGGGTCGTGCACCAACTGCAGCCTTTTCTGGATCATGAAGCTCCGAGCTCAATTACTCATACCTTGGCCATTTCCCATTTGGATTATTGCAACCTATGCTACATGGAGCTACCCTTGAAGAGCATTTGGAAGCTACAATTCAGAATGCAGCAGCATAGACACTTGGAAGTTCCTATGGTGGCACATGTAACACCACTGTTATGTGAACTGCACTGTTGCAGTCAAATGATCAGGCAGATTACACAAGGAGTTTCAGTCGCAGGAAGGCACACCGAACAGATGTCTGAACTCCCTTTTTATTTAGCACCGTTTGCCCATTGCCATCGTGGATAGGGTACCAAAAACTCATCTGATCTTACTTGTACATAAATGATTGGTTAACATATCTTTGGGTGTGCTCGTGATACCTTCATGCTTAGCTCGTGTTGCATTCAGCTCACTTCCTTTAGACTCATTTCCTTAAAGATATCTATGTGCCGTTTTTCATGGTTTACAGATTATCTAGAGCGGATGCATGTGTTGACGTGACCCTTCCTGATGTGGTTTGCCAGCTATCAGAAGGCCCATAATCCCCACAGCCAAACTGTGTACAATCTTAGGTAGAGGATCACCCAAACCCTTGCGAAGCCCCAGGATCCAATCCCTGCCTGTGGGCTATATGGTTGGCTGGATAGGGAGAAGGTCATAAGAGTGGACGGAAGAAGTTTTTCTCTTGACACTTTCGATCCTTATGTATTGATATAAGAGACTAAGATTCTTTGTATTTTGAAGTTCTTTTTAGTTTACTGAATAAAGAATGGACTGTAAAGTCTGAAGCTGAGATTTATTTATTTATTTATCAAATTTATTGGCCGCCCATCTTCTGGCAGGGTAACTCTCGGTGTCAAGTCAAGCTGGTGCAACCTGTTTTCTAGCCACATGATTTTTGGAGATCCCTCTGGTTATGTGGATTTATTTGGGGGGTGGGGATGGGACCCCTTTGATATTCCCATCTCTGAGGCTGTGGGGTGAATCCCTTCCCTAAACAACCCCTGACTGCTTTGAAGCTGCTCTTGGGGCACCTGTATCCCTGGTTGATTTGGATTTATTGCTGACTGATTGTTTCTCTTATCCGGATGAGGAACACGAATGTGTCCACCTTTGCCTAGAAGGGAGAACTGGGGGAGGGGGCTGAGTGGGGTGGGGTGAGGTGCTGAAGGAGCTGAGGGAATAGGCAAGCTCCTCCTTATGGTGAAGAACAGAGGATGGCCCGTATCCCAGGTTCTCCTCTCAGGGCCTGACTACAAGATCCTTGGTGGCTCTGGGTTCAAGCTGTTGCTTTTGAAGGCCAGCTTGATACATCAAAAGGGCTTCTCTCCTCCATGAGGGTCTCTGCCGTGTCTCACTGAAGCCTCAATGGGCCCAGAGGGGGAGAAGCTCCTTTTCAGTCAGAAATGAGCCCACCCTGATTTTTGGGTTCACCCCAGGAGAGACCCCAGGAGAGAGGGGGAGGGGCAGCTGTGGTCATCAGTGGTTCATTATTGTCTCTCAAGAGGCTGCACCTAAACCTGGGTTTGGTCTCAGAGTGGCTGTGGGAACGTTTTCCCAGCTCGGTGAAGTGTGTTGTGTGAACAGGATCCTTGCAGGAAGAAAAGTTTATTTTCAGTTATAATCAATTGTCTAACTTGTCTCCACTGAATTAATATACTTTGGAGTTCCCGTGTTTCATTGATTCATTGGCCAGCAGGTTGAACCTCAGAAAACAGGGAAGGGGTTCACCCCACCCCCCAAATAAATCCACACAACCAGAGGGATCTCCAAAAATTTGTGGCTAGAAAACAGGTTGCACCATCTTGGCTGTGGGAACCACCCCCACCCAAAGTTACCCTGCCAGAAGATGGGCAGCCAATAAATTTGATAAATAAATAAATAAATCTCAGCTTCAGATTCTGCGCAGTTTGGTGAACCCAAAAATCCCACTCCTGGCTGGCCCCGCCCCGCCCAACCCCACCTCCTGCCGTTTCCGGCTACATTAGGCAGCCACAGTTTCAGAAGCAGAGAGAAGCAGCCGGATTCTTTATAGGTATGTGGAGATCAGTTCAGCCTTGTTATTTTTATCTCTAAGAATGCCTAGCTTATTCAAATAGCAAAAGTATTTAAAAGGACATTATGGTAGCTTTGCAAGAACAAAAGGCTGGCTCAGTCCTTAACAAAGGTAGGGGGGAAACTCAGCTCTGCCTCCATGTTATATTTCTCATGTTACACTCAAAATGGCAGCTTTGTCCTGCTTGAAAT